>JAPMLY010000534.1:0-192848 GCA_026401115.1 Tetraselmis chui
AGGGAGAGGGAGAGGGAGAGGGAGAGGGAGAGTACGACAAAGAGGCAGGGAGATAGAGGAACATGGAGGGAGAGGCAAACCTATCGACACACCTTTCTTCAATATGTGCCGATGTTGCTCGGGGGTTATAAAATTGTAACTAACCACAGTAATTGCCACAGTCCGCCCGTGCCTAAGTTGTAACATGAGGAACAATTTGTAATTAAAAAACGGCAGAACTAGAAATAAATCCACATGTCACGAATGCAAAATGAAAGTTGCTGCTAGACCTCCACAATGCAGGGCCCGCTCCCACCGAACCGGGGTGCCGACCGGCCTAGGCCTTTCGGCGTTCAAGAGGGGCGACGAGGCAACCTATTTGAGCTTCCACAGGGGTGACTTCGGCCTTGTCGGAGATAAGAGGGGATAGGCTAGCGAAAAAGACCTCTTCACGTAGCCGTTTGTCGATCCCGCCGTCGCATAATGTATGCCTCGTCCCTGGGTCGTTGTCGCTTCTCCCGTCGCGCGTTGCCAGGTTCCTCCTAGCCGAGGTCCCTCTCCACCTCGGGAGCATGTGGGAGGAACCCGGTCTAACATGCACAAAAAGCTAGCGTTCTTGCCCCCACGCGTAATATATGATACCCTCAGCATTTTCTCGAATTTTCCTTATTGGTACCGGAGTACATGCTTGGCGACCCGCTAGCTATCGCACCATCCCACCGTTTGCGCGACCGTCGAGCACCCGTGTTTCGAGTGCGAGACCCCGCGCTCACCCGGGCTCGCATTCTTTAATATTATTTGTGCCTTTCGATATTGGGTAGCGGCATGGTAGGAAGGAGTCACCGTTCCCTTATCCGACATGCCGCGGGGTATTGATATTCTTCTAGAACCCGTTCTACATGGTTCTTGCGCGGCGGCTGATTGCGATGATTACCGCCGCCATGCCTCGACGCTCGGCCCGTCGAGACTATCCTCCCCGTTGCTTGTGTCGTGCTTCTTCCCCGTAGCAAGCTCGACGTCGGCATACTACGGCAAGCAATGACCGCCTTGCAACGGTGTTGCTTCCCGTTGTGTCCCAACACCTCCCTCCCACCGCCGATCCGCACGTACCTTCCACGCAAATTTGTTTTCACATATGCACCTCGCCTCCTTATCGGGAGAGTATCAAATCGTTAAAGACATATAGGACGGGCGGAGCAGAAGATCTTGGCGTTGATAGCGACTTTTTTTCCAAGCCCTCCGCGCGTGGCTTTCCGACAACGATTGATCGCGTGGAACGTAGTTGCCAGACTTACCCGCATAGGCCCCAACCGTGCCATGCCAGTCACGGCTATATAGGGTTACCATGGTGAGGTATCGCCCACCATGATGAGGTGGGGGGTGAGTGCCGATGGGCATGCGAACACACCTCCCTCCGGGGCCGCTGCCGCCGCTGCGCCGCCGGCGGGTATTGCGCGCTTTAGTACGGAAAGGGTAGGGAAATATCGTAGTCGCACTATAGGAGTACGCGGTTGCGGGGAGTAGAGGCGTCCCTATTCACCCGCGTCTGGTGCACAGACCAAACGATGTTCGCATCATAGGAGACGTAGCAATAGCATAGACAAGCTCGTATGCAATTCACGTATAGCATGTGCCAAAGGCAGCGCAGTTTTTCCATCATGACCACTACCGGGAAGTGAGGACACAACTTGGCGAGGGACGTGACCACGGCGGCGGTGTTGCCCTCGTGGAGAAAATTGTTGCGCCCTATCAGGTGCAAGAGCAAAGACTCGATGGCGTGACGGATTGCGCGGAGCGCCTTCATGTTGATGTGACGGCGATGCTTGCTATCGTACCAAACGCCACGAGCATTGAAGTTAGTGTCTTCGTTGACGAGTGTTCCTACCCTTAACCGTTGGAGTCTGACCGCGTTGATATCCTTGCAGTCTCCAAGGGATAATGGGGCGGACATTGTGATGGGAAGGGACGCTTCGTCACCATATTCGAGGTCGCGCTTGAGTTGATGGTACGTCATGCGCACACGGCAGCTCCAACCCCGACGGGTTTCGAGGACGTTGTGTATTTCTCGGAGAAATAATTGGACATGTACGATGATCCCGATTATCAACAACACATCTCTTCGAAAGAGTGGAAGGCCGTGCCCTTCGGAGTCATGTTACTTTTACCACTACAACGCAGACGAAATGTACTCATGCAAGAAGATAGCCAAGCTGTCGTGGCCGTACTCGCTCACTTCTCGATCGCCGGCTACTATAAACGACCTCCGAAAATTGTCGGAGCTCATCGTCACCAACGACATCGACATCCGCGCCTCCTACATTTGATGTGCAGCGAAAGTCTGAGCGGGCCGACTCAGCCGCGGAAAATAGGCATACGATTGGCCGCTTCATCTGAGAGTGCCACTTACCTAGACTCATTGTCGGGCCCAAACTCCATCTACGGGTTCGCCACGCATCACACCGCCAAGCTTTTCCGCTACAACTCAAATGGCGAGACTACCCGGACATCAAGACTGCCGGCTCCTTATTCATCTAACCGATTAGCAACACTCGTCGGCGGAAAGCGCTTGGTGCAATCCGCCGTGGCCGATGATACCATACGTCGTCCGAAATGGCTGAACCACATCTCAAGTGTATAAATCTTCAATAGCCAGTGCCGTGATGGAGAGGGGTGATATATCTTGCAGTTATCGCGTGAGCCGTTTCCTTCAATTTCTTTCATCGCCGCCACCCCCTCTTTTGCCGCCGCCGGCCGGTACTCGTCCGCCAACAAATCTAACACGCCGAGAGCGCAAACGTCTTGATGGCATGCAAGCACCGCGTGCAGGGCGGGTCGTTTCCTCGTGGTTGCGGCGCGGCTTGTCTTAGAGAAAAGGATGACATTATATCGACGTATTTGGGCAATAATTTGACGTACATCAATACTTCACAGACGTCGCCAACCCAAATACTAACCGCTCACCTTCGGGGAAGGGATGAAAAACGAACAAATGGTTCGGAGGAATAACATTGTATCCCTTTGTGCTTATACAACATAGGGGAACTGTGCATCGAAGAATGCCCATGCTTCCGTGTACACACGATGACGTTTCGGTGACACCTCCGCGCGCCCAAGCCTAATTTCCTCTATCGCGGCGGAGGGCGGCTTACGACGACCGCGTGTCACAGCCCATAATATAGGAGGTAGTACCACTGCTACGGCATAATACGTGGATTGTAGTTGTGTATAACACATGCACGCAATCGTATGATCAGCCCCCTCAACACAAAAAATGCAACGGGTCACATGTGACCTCGTATAATCCCCCAAGCAAACATGTAGGTTCTATGAGATTTGACACGATGTCTGAGTGTGATCTTCTACAAAGTGGGGGGGGGGGGACCCATTTCATGCACAATTCTGATGACAAATCGCACAGTTACATCCGTTCTCGTGAAATACCACGCGAACCCAATCACGGTCGCTCGGTAAACTTAAACTCCCGTATACATGCCACTTGTCGGACTTCCACATCTTTCATAACCAACCTGCACCTTCTACCAAAGACACACATGTCTAGCTAGAGGAACAAAGTAGCATCATGGATTCTTTCAAAGCTAACTTACATGTGCCAGCACACGACGGGACAAATGGTGTGGTAGGGCTCGCGACGCTCAAATAGGCAATTGCAGATGGCCTTGGTGTTGAGTTGATGATGGGAGATGCGAGCGCCCGCCATCATGATGAACATACTTCTCAGTGGAAACATCTCCACCTGACAGACAATGTACACCCACCTAGTATTAGGATTTGCAACCATTCTTTCTCTCACTGTCAGGCCCCAAGCACCTTCAATACGCCGCGCACGACGAAATGGAGAAGGGGCGGCGAGACAACAGCAACACAGAATACTTTTTAACACCAACAACACGGATAGGCTAGTGATGATGCAATATATGGTGTTTTTTACAGAGCTAAGTTATTGAGTTTCCTTCCACCCCCCTGCAGTCATGAATACTAAGAAGCAAAACATACGCCGCAATCTCGCACTCGCCCCCTCACCAGCAGCCGCACGGTAAGACGACGTAAGCAAACACCTCCAACTCCTCCCACATTGCGCCGCCGCCCCAAATTTGCAACATGCGCCGTGCCCCCTAGAGTTTCCAAAACGGGTTTGCCCAAAATGCAGTAGTCGTGTAAGCACGACTTCGCAAAAAGGATGGAAGGCTCGCAATGGGTGCGAGTTGGGTTGCAACGCTGTGCTCTCCCTCTCCCACCTCCTCTTCCAAAATCAGAGGTTATTCTCAGAGGTGCAGAGGGCCCAGTTGCAGAGCAAAGAAAGCACATCGCCTTTTCTTTCCCTCGTCAACACGGCGCCTCACGCCAGCGCGCGCTTCCCCATTTCCTCCATGTTTGAGGAGGGGTCGTGCGCGCTGTCCATGTTGTCGAAGTCCACGGGGTCGCTGTTGTAGAGGAAGAGCCAAGAGATGGCACCCGTGGCGTAGCAAACGATCGCAGGAACCATGAGCGACAACGACCACGACCCCGTCCTATCCATCAGGAAGCCCACCAGGATGTTGCCCAGAATCCCAGGCAACGAGCCCGCAGTGTTGGTGATGGACAGCATGACGCCCGCGTATTTAGGACTGATGTCCTGGTGGGAGCAGTAGAGGCCGACGGTGGAGAGGTTGGACATCGCCAGCGCGCCCGCGATACCAGCGACTTTGAGGTAGGGCTCGCTGACGAGCACGCTAAACGTCAGCCCCAGCGCCGCGCCGCCGCTCGCCAGGCCCTGCATAATCTTTCGGATTTTGGTGAGCTGCCAACCGTCGCGGATCAGCTCATCCGCTATAGCCGCCCCCTGAGCAGAGCACACCGTTCCCAGGCAGCACACATGGCAGCGCTCAGGTTGTTCCCCTTTCCCATCTCTTTCACATCCAGACACATTCACAGGCGGAAACAGAAAGTGACAGTGCTTGGATCCACTTAAAAAATAAATACTCACGTAACAGGAAATGAGTTTAGAACGGCAAGGACCGTCACAGCAAGCCAACCAAATACAGGCTTTCACTCCCACTTACATCCAGTATGCTTACAAAATCGATAAGAAGCAATCACAGATACTCGTTCTATCAAACAAAAGATTAAATGTGCAGATAAAGCAAAACAAATGAAACTGTGTCTTTTCAATGCTGAGAACAACGAAAGAAAGACCCCAAAATAGCAAATAAACACCAACCTCATGAAAACACTCGGTGAACATTAACAGGTCAGTTCTCCGTTTTCCACGTATGCGGGTTTACATGCACACACCTTTGTGCGTGTGCGTTCGTGCCTGCGTATGCCTGTATGTGCGCGCGCGCGCGCGTGTGTGTGTGTGTGTGTGTGTGTGTGTGTGTGTGTGTGTGTGCTCAAGGGGGATGGGGTGCGAGCGGGGAGCGCGGGGGGCGTTACCGTTGTGGACACGCAAATTCCGAGTACATAAGGTAAAATAGATAACACGGAGCACCACCCAAGCCCCAACCCTGCGGCCGGCGCAGCAGCAGGCACAGCAGTGTCAGTGCAAAGGAAAGAAGAAACATACGCCGCGGCTCAGCCGCCCCGCCCAATCGCGCACACAAGGATCAGGATGGAAAGCAGCTGGCCGGGGACGTTGCTGCCTTGGCCCGCTCACCCAATGTTGCTTTGTAGTAGATAGGCATCCAGGCCATCAGCGTGAACTTCCCCCAGTTCTCCCCAAAATGGACAATGATCATTGACCAAAAGGCAGGCACCTTGAAAAACGCACCTGTGGCAACAACCACCACACAGGCAGCCTCACTCTCCAGCTCCCACCCCTCACCCGAAAATTACAAAACTGGAAAAAGTAAAACAAAACAGGCGAATGCAGGGTGGGCCGGTGGGTGTCTACGGTATGGGATTTTCTCAGAGTGCCTGTTGGCCGCCCTCTCGGCCTCTTCCTCCTGGATCCGCTTCAGCGCCTCCCCTGCGCGCACGTACTCAAAGCGGGAGCAAGCTGCCTTGCTGGGCAGCGGCGTGCCTCGGTTGATGAGGTACCACCCCAGGGACCACACCAGCCCCAGCGTGCCAAACACGTAAAACACCGACTCCCAACCCCAACGAGCCACGCAAAACGGCGCAACCAGCAGCCCCATCATGTTCCCAAAGTTGAACCCCGTCCAAACCGCAGTCACAGCTCGTGACCGCTCCTCGATGGCCTGGTGCGCCCAACACACACACACACACACACACACACACACACACACACACACAGCGCATCAGCATGTCTGGATTCCTCGAACTAGTGAAACTGCACGGGACACCGGTGGTTAGACTTACCGCCCAGCGAGTGATCAAATCCGCGTTAGCAGACGGGGCAGTGGCTTCGAAGAGGCCCTGTTCGTGAGATGGTCATCCATAGGTTTAGAAAGCCAGAAAGAGGGTTCCCAACAGATGGGAGAGGGTGGGAGGAGAGGCGGAGGCAGGGCGCACCACAAGGAAGCGAGTGAAGCAGAGGACCCCGATGCCAGCGTAGGCGCAGAGCGGGGCAGATAGGGTGGCTAAGGACCAGAAGAACACACCAACCGCCAGTACCACCCGCCCGCCGTACTTGGACACCTTTGCAGTGCAAAGCAGACGCATTAGCCGAAGAGCAAGAGCAAGAAAGATGGGAAAGGGGGGTGAGTGTTGTGCTGCTTGAGCGCGTACCAGTTTCCCGGAGGGCAACTGGGCCACGAGGTAACCCCAGAAAAAGCTCGCCTGCAGAATGCCTGCCACGGTGGTCGACCACCCCATCTGTGCCATCATAGGCACGATCGCGACCGCCATGTTCACTTTGTCCATGTTACTCAGCATGGATGCCATAGCGGTGGCCCCCAGCACCTGACGATGCAGCAGCAATAGCGGCACGCTTCCATCAGGAGCATGCAGGGGTGCGTTGATCAGGGAGTGAGGGTGCATACGTTCGATGCCGTTCTAACGCAATGGCGCCACACTGCACTACACTAAGACAACCATCCAAACGATATAGACGAACTGAGCAAAGGCCCACCCTCGCCTGGGCCGAAACTGACCCCGCGACATTAATAAAAAGGGACAGAAGCGAACCCACACACCCGCCGCAGCACGGCCAGACTAACGCCCAGAAGCTCCACTGTTGCAGCAGCTGGCATAGCAGCAGGAGTATAGGGTTTTGTTATGCATTCACACGGGTTGGGAGAAAGAAGGGGGGGGAGGGGATAGCGGCAGCGGCGACGGCAGCAAAACTGATGACTGAAAAGTACTAGTACAGGGTGATGGCACAACGGACTGAGTTTTTTCGATACGCGCGGCTGCCTCGAGTTTGACCAGGGATGCTCTCCACGCATGGTTCACGACGCGAGTGTATGCGCCAATGCTGCAATGCAGAAAGGGGCTTCTTCGGCTCACCTGGAACATCTTGGTCGTCTGCTGCGACTCCGTGATTTGCGGCACTTTGAGGTCCCACAACGAGCGGAACACCTCCGACTCGTCCACCTCCACGTTCGGATCCTCGCTGAAGCTACTGTGAGTGAGAGCGATCATATTCCCTTCTCGCGTATCTTCCGACGATCTAGGCGTGCGGATCCCCCGCCGTCGCGCCCACCGCAGCGCCTGCCCTTGTCGTTGCTGCATTGGCGCGGACGCCGACAGCGGTAGCCTGCGATAGTACGGCTCGCCTCCGGTACAATACGACCGACCACCGTACGAAGCCGCAGTGGCAGCGCGGCAGAAAGACGCTGACGCGCCACCACTGTTGTGCATGCGGGTACTGGCCATCGTTGCACAGCTTACATGGTGCGTTTCGTGGGTGTGTAAGCTGGAGATTTGCATCCGGCCCGCAGCGGTGTGAGGCGCCGCGCCCATTGACGCACCTTAATGATAATGTACTACAAATCGCTAATGGACAAAGCGTGCCGTGTGTGAGTCGATAGAGGAGCTACCGGAGGCAGAGTCTCCCTGGTGTGCTTGGTAACAGCGCTACATGTATTCAACAGCCCATCCTTTCATTTCTGGATAGGAAGCGAGGGCGGCAACACCGCTACTTGCTCCGGCGAAACGGGCGGCGGCACCTGCTGCTGCTCCGCAGCTCGTCAAGTTGCATCAGGTCGGCGCATGCACGGGGTAGAATATTATCGCTCCGCGGTGCTGACGCTGTCACTCCTGCCACGCCTTGCTCGTATTCACTACGTACTACTCCCGGTGACGTACTTCTCTTTTGTTTGTTATTCGTTCGGCCGCAATGATTATGACAAAATAAAGGCCTCTGTTCCACCGCGGATGTCGTTAATTTGATTCAAAATTTCGTCCATTACGCTTTCTGGCTATTCATCGGTCGTCAGCCGCCTGTTCCGCTGCCCACGTAGCAGCATGCCTGCCAGAGTGGCAGTCTTTGCGACAACAGCACAATGCAACACCCCGTACCGGGACCAGTAAGGGTATGTGGTTAGGGTAATTATAAGTAAAGAATTTTTCTTACAAGAAAAAGCAGTGGAGGCCACCAAGCAAAAAAAAGAAATAAACAGGAAAAAACCTATGCCCGAGGAACAGGAGGGCATGCCACAGCGTCAGCACTACCCTCCTAAAAAGCGTCGCGGAGATAGGAACCCAGAGTGCCATTACGAGCAGCAGGAAGACGTTGCATGAATTCACGTCGCACATCCCCCAAAAATGGCCGAAAAGGAACATAAGGGTAAGGATAAGGGTAAGAAGGTGGTAAGGTATAAGGTGAACCGGTTACTAGTAAGGGGTACGGCGTTAGACCCATGTAGGTGAACAACTCCATTTTCACATGGGTCGATCCATTATCACATGGGAGATGGACCCATATGAACAAATCCCCATTTGCACATGGATATTCATGTTTGATGGGCCATGCTCATATGGATCAGATTCCCATATACATGTGGTAATGGATCGACCCATGTGAAAATGGGACGTATGTTCACATGGATCTTGATATATACAAGCACGGATATACATTACAGATTGTACTTGTACTGCTATAATAAAAGCACAACAAACTTTAGCTTTTATCGCAGATATGTGTTTAATTATGGTCAGATTGATTTGAATCTAGAGGTTTGCATATCCAATATCATGTGTACGGGACAGTAACTCTAGCGGTTACTGTTACCGTTAATTAACGGCGCGTCCCACCTGCAAGGCAACCACCTTGCCCGAGCAGTTAGACGCAGCCAACGACCAACGACTTCCCCAACGGTCAGCTCTAGCTAGCCCGTGCCTTATAAGCCGTAGCTAGCCACGAGCCTAGGCACTCTCTGCTTTCGCGCTCAGCCAATCTAGGCTTCGCGCGAATGCAGTCTCGACTCTAGTAGTCGAGTAGGGTGTCAATCTTACTTTCGTCCCATGCGCACTCGAGCGTCACGCGACACTTCCCCTCGTTCAGCTACAGCGTTCCCCAATATGCAGCCCGAGCAGTCTACATCCGCCGCAGCGGCCGACCCTCACGCTACCTCAATCGAACAACGCACAGCCGAACAGATTCGTACGGCAGTTTTGGCATCGGAACAACGGATAACGGAACAGTTTTTGGCGGCTAACGCTGCCTTACTCGCCCAGCTCCGAGAGACGACAACCATCCCTGCTGCTACCAATCAACAACAGTCCATTCCCACCGACGCGACCACAGCGACGGAGGGTGGTAAGGCGGCCCCCGAGCCACCTATCGACCTGCTCGACGACGAACCCGATCCCTCCGCGACCGATTTCGTCGACTTCACCTACTACGGCGAAGTCATACCGGCCGGCCTCGAACGTCCCCCTCGTGACGTCGAAGAGCCCCGTCTGTGGACCCTCACAGACGACACCGCCCGTACTCTAAGCGACAAGCGCACCCAAGCCGCCTACGACGAGTACTTACACATCGGGTGCTATGCCTTCTTCGACAGCTGCGCCAACGCGGCAATTGGCGAGGCTCTGGACACGCTGTCACAAGGCCCACCTCTATCGGCAGAGCAGACGGCAGCGATTACCCTCATCCGAGCGGGTCATCGCACCCACATGGCGACGGAGGAGGCCGCCCGTACTAGATTGGGCTTCCTCCGCCTCACCAAGGGCGGACAAACGAGCACAGATGCGGACCGCGTCTTTGCCGAATTGGCCCACGAGCGCTTTTGCCGACCGCGCCCTACCGCGGTCTCCGGCACATTGGATGCGCTTCGACAAGCGTTCGTCGACCGCACGCTGGAGGTCAGCCTACACGCCGCCAGCAAGGCCGCCGCCGGTGCTGCCTTCGCCAAAGTCACCCCGGACAGGCCCCCCGGTCCCGACGCACGAGCCCGCAAGGCCGCCGCCGACAAACGCAAAGCCACAGCAGCAGCAGCAGCGGCAGCCCGCGCCACCGCGCCTCCCAAGCCGACCGACTCGGCTAAACCGACCAAGAAATGACGGTGTGGCCCGCCGCGCCGATTCCTGCTCCCCGACATCTTCCTACATGCGCCACCGCGTGCGTCGAAGATGGCGGGAGTGGGAGCGCATCGGCGCGAGCGGCCAAGTCCTAAATTGGATCCGCCATGGCGTCCGGGTAAAATTCAAGCACGGCCTACGCCCCAAGCCCTTCAACCACGGCATCTCTATGCTCGACGCGACGCCGGCCCAACTCGAGTTTCTAAACTCGGAGCTTCCCCGTTTCGAGGCTTGCGGTGCGTGGGAACGAGCGGACAACCCTCGCTACGTTTCCCGGATGTTTCTAGTTCCAAAACCCGGGTGCAACCAATGGCGTTTGATTATCGACCTCCGAGAACTCAACCGTTATTGCTCGACTTTCACCATGACATGCGAGACGCTCAAGCACCTACGTCACCTCTCGCGTCCGGGCGACTACTTCGTCTCCCTCGACCTTGCCGACGGGTACTACACCCTTGGCATCCGGGAGGAAGACCGCGACTTCTTCACGGTCAACTACCGCGGCACGCTATGGCGCCTAGCCTGCCTTCCCATGGGCTGGTCGGGCTCGGCTTACTACTTTTGCAAGCTAACCCAGGTGTTCACAAACCACCTACGACGCCCTCCGCAACCTATGCCAGCGACTACCCCCCTCCACAGTCGCCGCCCTACAAAGCGCTTCCTCCGAAACGCGCGATGGCGGGGGACCCGGCTACTCCCCTACATGGACGACTTCCTTTTCCTCGCCGACTCCTACGCGGACGCCCTCCTACTACGAGAGCGTGTCCAAGCCCTCCTCGACACCCTCGGCCTCGAACGCAACCCCAAGAAAGGCGTTTGGACGCCGACTCAAGTCGGCGACCACTTGGGATTAACGGTCGACCTCCAACACGGCATGTTTCGCGCCCCTCCCGCAAAGCTCCACCAGCTCGCGCAACAAGCCTCTTCCCTACTCGGACGGGCGGCTTCCAACGCCCGGTGGCTTCCTACACGCCACCTTGCGGCGTTCGCCGGAAAAGCGCAGTTCCTCTACCTCGCAATCGCACCCGCGCGCTTCTTTTTGCGCGAACTCCACGACGTGCTAGCCACACGGGTTGGATGGGGCGGACGCGTCCGACTCACCCACCAATTACGCCGAGACCTCGAGTGGTGGCGCACGGTCCCCACTCAGCACAACGGCCGGTCCATCTACAAACCTATCGAGACCGCCTACCTCCACGCCGACTCGAGCGCTTACGGTTGGGGTGCCGTTCTAAACGAGGACTCCAACTATCAAGCCCGGGGTTTTTGGGACGCTACCGACCGCCAACAACACATCACGTGGAAAGAACTTCGAGCAGTGCGACACGCGGTGGAATCCTTTCTCCCCCAACTCCAAGGCCGGCAAGTCCTCCTACACGAGGACAACACGGCGGTGGTCGCCGCCCTCACCAAGCTCACCTCGCGCTCTCCCGCCATGATGGCCGAACTCCGTCGCCTATGGTACCTCCTCGACAGCAACGACATCAACATCCGACCGCGCTACATCCGCTCGGCGGCGAATATATGGGCCGACAAGCTCAGCCGCGAGCTGGACTACGAGGACTGGCAGCTCAACCCTCGTGTATTCTCCCACCTGCAACGCCGGTGGGGGCCGCACACTATCGACCGTTTCGCGTCTATGCTCAACGCGCAACTTCCCCGCTTCAACGCCCGCTGGCGCGACCCACTGTGCGAGGACGTCGACTCCCTACGCCTGTCCGACGACGCGTGGCGCCGAGAAAACAACTACTGCAACCCCCCCTGGTCTGCCCTCCCCGCCCTCGCCGCGAAACTCGCCCAAGCCCGAGCCTCAGCCACGGTCATCGCCCCCTTTTGGCCCAACAAACCGTGGTACCACGCGTTCACTCGATTGGCCACCGAAACACTACACTTCCCAGCGGCGCGGGACCTATTCTTTCCCGGCAGGCGAGGCAAGCCCGAGGGGGTCGGACCTCCCGCGTGGAGCATCGTGGCCTTTCGTCTCTAACCCCTTCGTGGCTCTACACCCGACGCGGCGCGATTGGGCGGGCGCTACGCCCGGTACAATTAAACGCCCCTGTACAGCGCGGGCCGGCTCTGCGTACAGGACAGCCCCGCTACGGCCTGCGCCTCGAAGCAGCACAGGCGCCCTGGTCCGCCTCCCTAGCTGAAACTTTCCATAACCTCCTAGGTTCGGACAAGCTAGGGGCTACGGCGGTTGCCCTACTCAGGAGTTCCCTAGCGCCCTCGACGTACTCCAGCTACGGGAGCGCGCTGCGGCAATTTTTTATTTTTTGCACAGAGGAAAATATCGCCCCCCTACAGGCCACTCCCGCTACCATGGTCCGCTACACCGCGTGGCTAGCCCTTCTCGGCACGGTCGCCGCAAGCTCCCTGCAGCCCTACTTCTCGGCCGTAAACAAGTTCTTTCGAGACCACCAACGCCAGCCTATTGCTGTGGGCGACCTCCTGGCGGACGCCCGGCGTGGCCTCGAAATCCTGCAACACCGCCTCATCCCCGCCACCACGCGCCTTCCGCTACCCGCGCCCGTCGCCCTCACCATCCTAGAGGCCGCCGACACGCTACACCTCACCCTCCCGTGGACACCTGCAGCGTTCTCCCAACTGCAACGTTTTCGAGCCTGCCTCGCGGTGTGCGTCAATTACACCTTTTTCTGCCGGGCCGAAACTGGCGCCCGTTGTCAGACAGGCGACCTAGTGGTTGACAGACCCTCGCAGCAAATCTGCCTCTTCGTTAGGAAATCTAAAGGCGACCAGCGCCGCGACGCCAGCGACAAACTGGTTATCGCTATCCCTATCTCCGCTAACCCTGTCCTAGCGGACCTGCTCGACTACTACACAGAGCAGCGCGCGGCTTTCTGCAACAAGTTCTACAAAAAACCACCCCCGCTCGCCTTCTGGAGCTTCTCACCTACAGAACCCTCCGCTGATTGGGGTGCCTCGTCCACCGTCTCCACCTGGCTCTCCCTCGCCCTCCTCACAGTCCGCTCGTCCGCGCCCGCCGGCTTTCAATGGACGTCGCACAGCCTACGGAAAGGCGCGGCGTCCGCTGCCAGCTGCATCGGCGCGCCCCTCCCCGTAATCAAATTTATGGGTGGCTGGGCCAAGAACAGCTCTGTGACAGAAGGCAAATATATTGACCCAACCATGACCCCATCACCTGCTGCTTGGCGGTTCTTCGGCTGGCTCACTCCGTCCCCCCCGCAACACTAATTCTGGCTGTGCAAGCCTTTGGCTTTAGGTTACTGGCAAACGTGCCCTAGGGTAAATGGTCAGATTGATTTGAATCTAGAGGTTTGCATATCCAATATCATGTGTACGGGACAGTAACTCTAGCGGTTACTGTTACCGTTAATTAACGGCGCGTCCCACCTGCAGGGCAACCACCTTGCCCGAGCAGTTAGACGCAGCCAACGACCAACGACTTCCCCAACGGTCAGCTCTAGCTAGCCCGTGCCTTATAAGCCGTAGCTAGCCACGAGCCTAGGCACTCTCTGCTTTCGCGCTCAGCCAATCTAGGCTTCGCGCGAACCCACCCACCCATCCCTATAATCCTGCGCTTTTTAGCCAAATTGTAAGCAAGCTGACATCTTTGGCAAACGTGCCCTAGGGTAAATACATATATCTGCGATAAAATTTGTAAATTTTCTAATCGCGAATCATATTCTTCCGATCAAAGGTGTTGTTTTAGGTACTAAATTCTGGCGGAAATTGAGGGGGGTTTGTATTATGTGTTAAGCATGACATGATCTTGCTTGGGTTTAGGTATTTGGTTTAGGGTAGCATTATACCTTAAACGCAAGGTCATGTGCAAGGAGTAGTTCAAGACTCTACTCGATAGGGGGACAACCTTGTACATTAATAGGGTAAATCATAGTCACCAAAATGATGCAGTGACCGTTGGCTGCTCAACAACATCTTAGCACTGGAATACCACCCTTCTCATAAAGTTGTCCTTACTAATAATTGTTTAGAATTATGGTAATGGTTCCAATATATACCCCGCCCCCACTTCATTTTAGGCTTGTATATGCATGGCCTATCACACATTTTGCACACAACTATGCATTGCTTCAATCAAAACAAGTTGTGGCATTATTGACCTTTTTCAACACCCAATAGTTTTTTAGTCATGTTAAAGTACAAGAACATCCGTGCTTAACTATATAATATGCTCATAATTTTGTCGTTCTATAAAGTGCGCCGCACTCCTCGAGTTCATGCTTGCATATGGCACATCAGACCCTTCTACACACAACTATGTATTACTAAAGTAGGAAAAAATTGTGATAGCAACCTCTTTCAACTATGAAGTAAATCAGGACTGTTAAAGTACTAGAATATCCATACAAACACAGCTTGGGGGGGGGGGGGGGGGGGGGGGGGGCTAAAACAACACACTTGTAATCGGTACAACATTACAAGAAAAACAGTGGATGCCCACCATGTAGGAGAAAGCAAGACGAAAAAACCTTACACGCCTATATAAGCTATATTTTCCGACAAACTCCATAAGAGCATAACTATTGTCGGAACGTAGTGTGTGGAAAATTCTTCACCCATGCGGCCATGCCGTATTAAAATCAACTTAAAAAAAGCAAGCAGTGGAAGCTACCAAGCAAGAAAATGAACAGAAAAACACGCAGGCCTAAGCCCGCGGATGCGGGGAACGGCATTAAAGAATAACATCCGCACTTCCATCCTGCAAAGCATCTCCACGATAGGAACCCAAAGTGCCAGGAAGAGCCACGGAAAAGTGCTTCCCGACGTTCACAACCCATAAAACCACATGAAAGGTACATAGGTAAAGCGACGAACTACAAACTCTCAGGGCTAGTAGGGATCAAGTGAATTTTGCCGATGTTTAGGGTAGTGATATCTTCAAGCGTCGATGTTGATGATGTTGATGATGTTGATACCGTTATATTGTCGATGTTGATGGTGTTGATATATTGGAGGGTCGACATCGATGGCACTTGAAGCCCATTTAATCGCCGATGAATCAATTTTGGGACGACGATAATATATTAAGAAATCGGTTTTTGATATTAACGTTTTTGAAATAGTTCATGGCCTTGATGGTAGCAAGGCTGCCATATTGTTGATATGACTGTCTGACCTTGTACATCTATGGCGCCATCAACGGGAGATATTTGTGCGCATGTCAAAATATTGACCATGTATCGATGGCTTAGCCCGAGCTTTAACTCTTTCATCCGAACAAAACTTTCAGTCCGCAATAAGCGAGTCCACAATACTAAAGCCAATGAACCGCCGAACAACCACAAAAAAGTCTAGCCATCAGCCAGCTCAACCACCATAGGCTCCATCCGTCCCAATCTTTCATAGCGAACGGGTTACAGTCAGTGACCGAATGACCATAAGGCGTGCCAACGGCCAAGAGACGTCTAAGTGCCAAGGTCAACATCAGGCTTAGCCTAATGGGCCACCTAATAAAGGCTACCGCCGGGAAGCGGCGGGGGGGAGGGGGGGGGGGGGGGGGGGGGCACCGCAGGAAAACTGTAATTTATGCGATCAGTAGTAGTTATTACGGCTTATGTTATTTCGTTTGTATGGATCATGGCTATATATTAGAGTACTTTCACTATAGATTATCGAAACCCAGTCAATGTCGCAATCCACCACGCGTTTCACGGACCGTTGTCGTGCCAAACAAGGTCCACCCAAAGTATCCATATGTACTTCAAAGGCTTCATATTGTAAGGTTTTCGATAGCAAGTTTCAGTCTAATAGCGACCTTGGCATGAGGATGCTAGGGCAGAAAACCCGTCGTCAGGTGGTCAAATACGTATGTTGGTCAAAAATACTCAAAATTCTCGCTAGTAATATCTGCGATGCGAGCGATTGCTTTTAATTGGAGGTGGGTGGCTGGCATGCCAGATATGTCGCATTTGATGCATGTCGCGACATGTCGCGATGCTTCAAAGCCCCATATCCATCTCGTATACCAAAAACGAAATAGGCACGAATTACTACGATTTGGCTTTATTGGTACATTATGCAGGCGTCAATAAGGAAAACTTGGCTAAGAGAGGGTAGGAGTCTATGAGTTGCCTACGTGTTGGGGGACTAGAGGGCATGGGGGTAGATTGGGGCATCTGCGGATTGGCCGGCATTGAGTGGGAAATGACTTCGGACAAATTGACACGACTTGCCGATGAGTTAACGTTACGTGCATTCGCCAATCCGCTAGCCCGGTCCGGTTGGAGTTTTGCAATGAGCCAGAGCAGCCCAAGCGGCCAAACAAGTGCCACGTATAGCAAAAACGTAGTCTCGTAAGTGCGGTTTTCTATTGCAAATGAGCCAAGTACCCCCAAGTGGCCATACAACATGCCACAACGTAGCGGAGACGTTAATTCAGAAGTACGTACTTGTTTGAAGCTCGTGGCGTAAACGATATGCCGCTTCATGTCGGGAGCTGGTTTGTGAGACGATGTCCGACATTGCACTGACACCTCTTTTGTTACAATCGAGAAGCCCGTTACAAGTACATGTATTGCTCGTCAATTTGCCTATACACATGAATGATTTATATTATTATTGTTGTAGCGGTAGTGAGCTTTTCCCATGTTCATCCTCGTGCTTGGCTATTTTCGAAATTTGAAAACAATCGGGTCGTATACGGTATTCCGGTTGATGGTGTCGCTATGTGTTTGCATATTATTAACACATAACGACACCATCAACCGGAGAAAGCCACCATAAGGACAAGCATGCACATGGGCTACACCTCTCTCCTCACCGCTAGAGAATGCTTTCTATACGTTTCATCCCAACATGTATGCGTTGTCCGGCATCCGCCATACGATACCATCGGAGCTGCAACGGACGCGACGCTCTTTCCCACTCGCTTTCACCCATCGCAAACGCCCTGAAAATACGAGCCCAAGCAGCTTCCATACCCACCTAACTAACACACACACACACACACACACACACACACACACACACACACACACACACACACACACACACACACACACACACACACACACACACACACACACACACACAAACCCACACAAACACACACATACACACACACACATATACACACACACACACACACCACACATATGCGCGCGCACGCGCCTCAATTGTAGTGACCATGACTTGGCGATTATCCTCGCCAATCAAATCGCCGATGGTTACTCTATTTACATATCCCTCCGTAGGACTACTAATGGACACACATGTACGCTAGACTCCGGGGGAATCCTGGCCCTCCACCTATAGGTGTTCGCTATAGGTGTTCGCCGCTCATTTGGGATGCGATGCGATGGGTTCATATACACAATATATTCCTATCGGGTACCGACTTTTGGCGGTACTTGGATAAGGCGTACAACTCCGTTCCGGGAAGCGGCGGTTCTAACTCCCTTCATGCCATTCCGTGTGTTCATGGATTAACATGTTATGGGCCCTCTGCGTTTACGCGGGGTTTACTAGGGCACCGGCCGGAGTTTGTCCATTAAGGGGGAGTGTTTACATATCCCTCCGTAGGACTACTAATAGACACATATGTACGCTAGACTCAGGGGGAGTCTTGGCCCTCCACCTATAGGTGTTCGCTATAGGTGTTCGCCGCTCAGTCGCGATGCGATGCGATGGGTTCATATACACAATATGTTCCTATAGGGTACCGACTTTTGGCGGTACTAGGATAAGGCGTACAACTCCGTTCCGGGAAGCGGCGGTTCTAACCCTGTTGTAAGTAATACCTTCTAGTTATTAGTTGCAGATAGCTACTGTAAGCTATTCTAGATATGATTAGTACATGTCTAGATCGGACATACCGATAACCTGTTTGTACTGGTACAGAGCTGTCGCTAGGCTTCTGCTCTAACACTTCTGTTGTCCCGACACCACGCCTCGGGCTGGTTGTCTCTGTGACTGTCCCTTTGCGTGATTGTGAGTGTAACTACGTATGCGTTAGTTACCTTCCTTACTGATCGTGTGTCCACGGTTTAACAGGTTATGGGCCCCCGCCTCACGTCACTCACGCGCGACAACTTGGTTCGGCGAGCTGCGATCGCCACCTCTCCCGAAGAAGGCAAGTTTTCATAGATACCTAGTACTTTCATCCTGTAGTCGGCGGTATCGCCAGTATAACCAGCGTTTAAAAAACATCCATCCCACCTAAGTCAGCCGCTCGAGGACGCCAGACAGCCACCCACACCGATGCACTCGTCGTGTGTGGACAGGGTGCATACAGGTCCAAGCTGGAGACCGGGGGGGGGGCGCACTATCGGGTGACTATACATATACAGAGTGCACGACAGCCTTAGATTACTGTTTTAATTAATATATTATCGTAGCGACTCAGCCGCCGCCGCATCGTCCCTTCTGCACTGGCCGTGGCCCCGACTTGTGCCCCACATTGGGTGGAGGACACAGAAAAGGTGCTTTGAGACACCCCGGGGCATCAGGCCGAGGGGTCGGCGGGCATCAGGCCGTCTCTCTGCATACCGCTGTTAGGCACACGTCCGGCTAGCGGTTTTTACCGCTGCCTGTTTTTTCGGCTCTTTTCCTTTTCTCGCCCTGTGTCGAAATGGCGCCAAAAACTCGCTCTGTCGACAATCCACCTGATTCGCCTCCTGCTTCCCCTGACCTCAGCTCTCCGCAGAGCTCTGTCAGTCCCACCCCTGCTACCCTCGCACTCGTCCTGCAACAAATGGCGCTCATAAACGGCGCTCAACCCCCTTCATGCCATTCCGTGTGTTCATGGATTAACATACTCCCCATGCACAGACCATACTACCACATGTGTAGGGGTGGAGATCAACCTCGGGAAGTGGGTATATGCTTGCACTTGCCATACACATACGCATATCCCGATCCCTAATCAAGGCAACCCAAAAATGCTTGAGAAACATACGCAAATTTCACAAATTACCGTTAGTAAAGCCGAAAGCGGACATAAACCTACCCCCTTTAATAATCAAATTAACATTGGCGAAACTTTCCTCCAACGGCCTATGCCACGATGAGCTCACCGTAATACAATTCCCAACATTTGCCTCTTGGCATGTGGGCATACACAACACTTGCCTCTTGGCATGGTATCTTTCCCTCAGATACCCTACGAGCGTTAAGTTCACCAACGATGGCCACGTGACCGATAGTTGCGCCTCCAAGCCAAGCCTTTGCCATGCTAGATGTAATAGTTCCTTGCAACTATTTCTCTCCCTCTCCCTCTCTTTGTTTTGATGAGGGAAGCAGTGGCAGTCGGCGGGCCGCCAACACGGTGGACTTCGGGAACATACCAATAACACAATTCCACATATAACCCAATCGAGCCAACCTCGCCGAAGGACATTTCTACCCACTCTGGCACACGTACCGTGGAGCTTGCTGATGAGGCCGTGCAGCTGTAACCGCACGCCGCGGCACATCTCCATCACGCCGTTGTTGTAGATGCAATTCAGGCCCAGCTTCTCCTTGATGATGTTACCCAGCTTGGCGCCAATCAGCCAAGGTGTCCTTCTCATCCCAGTTCTTCTTCAGACACTTCTTCAAGTCTAACACCAAAACCACAAAACGGGGGGTCACATTGCCAGGCAAAGCAAAGCAAAGAATTTCTTTGACAGCCAGGCCCAAATCTGTTCCCCTCCGTTGCCTTATCTGATGCATTCTACACATAAACCCCCTCCGTTCTCATGAGCACCCTGGACCGTGGAAATTGAAACTATGCACCCCTTCACTCCTTCCCCTCTGCCTCAATCAACACAGCCGATGGACGATAGTATGGGAACATACCAATAAAACAATTCCACACATAATAACCCAATCGAGCCAACCTCGCCGAAGGACATTTCTACCCCACTCTGGCACACATACCCTTGCCCACACGGCCGATTGACATTAACAGATGTACCACCCATGAATCCCTAACACATGCCCCCGTCACACGCAGAGGTGCTCCCCGTCTCATTACACCCACAAACCATATTTTGTCAGGCTTGTCGAACCTCGACTTGTTTGCTGTTGTAATCACAAACGTCGCTATCTTCGATCAAATATGCGTCACATTGACGTATTGCAAGGATAATTCTGACCTCGCATCCATTGCATAATAACTCATTGTAGCTGAGGAGCCTAGGTCAGGCGGGCCCGACTAGACCAACACATGTTCCGGATAGTAAGACCAATGCAGCATGGAAGGACAACTCATGAACAGCACCTACCATAGTGACGTAAAGCTCCCGCTAAGGGGGGGGGGGGGGGGGGGGGGGGGGGGGGGGGGGAGACAGCGCCATCGTCCAGCTTCCAATCTACACGCGACTAGCGGGCACAGCATGCACCGTATGGTTGGTACACGTGGTTTAAAATAATTCTTGAAAGCATGCACTGCAAATCCAGCCGAGCAGATAATCAGATCTTGACATGTTAAGCCGCCGTTGAAACACAATTGAACAGTGCCGGAAAAGAGCATCTAGCCGAGGAATGAGGTAGCAAACGCCACTTTATGGGTCTTCAAACCTACATGCGACTGTTGTGCAGAAATGTCAACATCATACCCAGCGTCAACGCGCATCCTCGCTGCGCTGACCATCATCTCTTGGGCACCGTGATTCATGTGCATTGAATAATCATTATGCACTATAGCTCGACCGTCACCTCCTTTGGGATGTTGCATAGTAAATAATTCGTGTCGCGCAGGGAGAACGATGTTATGGGGGTAGGGTAGGGTAGGATAGACCCCTTTTGGGGCTTGCGAAGTGGAGGGTACTGCGAGCGACTGTTACACTGTCATGCCCATGCCGTCTATTCGACCTCCTCCAGGTAGTCAGACACCTCTGCGGGTGTGAGCACGCGAAACTTGTGGTCCTTGTCTACAATGGCTACTTCGATGTTCTCGCCAGATATCTGCCCCTCGAAGCCTTCCTTCAGCGTCAGCAGCGCAGTGTGTACCGCGTCCTCCAGCTCCATCTCCTCACTGTACCGCTTCTCCAGAAACGTCTTGGCGTTGATCATGTTCTTACCGATGGCGGACGCCTTCCAGGCAAAGTATGAACCCGAGGGGTCGATCTGGTACAGCTGTGGCCCATTATCGTCGTACCCGGCCATCAGCAGTGACACACCGAAAGGACGAACACCGCCAGACTCTGCTCCGAAACACCCATAGCAGCAGCACATCATTAGCTCTAAGATAACGCATGACTCACTATCAACACACACACACACACACACACACACACATTCACAGAAACCTGTAAACGAACAAATTCGAGCCGCAACACCCAAAGGAGCAGAAGACAGTCAGTCAGATTAACTATCTTGCCACGCTATTCGCACACACACACGAACACACACACACACACACACACACACACACACACACACACACACACACACACAGTCACAGTACATCACTCAATTGGAGGTATTGCGAGACAGTGTAATGCTTAAAAGCATATATTAGGAAGTCTAAAGTTTCACAAATGACCTACTAGCAAATCCAGAGATCTACCACATATATAACACAGTAAAAATCCAACTGCCCATCGTCTCTGATTCATAGCGCAATCGAAGACAATGTATAAGCCTGTCATGTGAAAAATGATGAAGCTTATCGTATGCAACTCACAACCGATGCTGAAGATGTCCACTCTGTAGACATCGCATCATGAGTTAATGATGTATTCAGGGGTTAGTGTGGACGCACGGGTAAACTCCTGCATCACCGCCGCGGTCTCTCGCACAAGCTGCGCCACGGGGATAGTCTCCTTGTACAGTTGATAGTATGCCTGCGCCTGGTTGCGAGCCTTTCTGACCAGCACGCGAGAGTCAGGGCCCATGCCGCTGTAGGCCACCCCAATGTTTGGCGTCAGCAGAGACACCTTGTTTACCGTGTCCCCGTCCACCAGGGCCGACGGCAGCTTCTTTTCCGTCGCAATGACCACCCCATTGGTGGCCTTGATCCCCAGCGAGGTGGCACCGGCGGAGACCGCCTTCAGCGCATACTCAATCTGCACCAGCTTCCCGCTCGGACTGAATGTCGTCAGGGAGAAAGAGTACTGCGCGCACAGGGGGGAGGCGCATGCATCAGGGTGTAAGCCATACATTTCAGGGCGCCAAAGATGACAGCATAGATAATGAGCAATGGAAGCATTTAAATGGTATGTAAGTCGACAGCAGTGATAGCATATCAAGCAGGGAACATTATATGACACTGATGATGTCACTCGTCAATACTCGTTTTCAGCTGATCACTTGTAAATCACCCAGCACACTAAAGAACACGACCCCCTTCTTCCCCATTTCTTGCTTATGCATGCCTCTTACACTACACAGCCCTCTCTCCCCTTTTCCCCTCCAACCCGCACGCACACAACCCTTTCCTGCCCCCCCCCTCAAGGCGCAGAGTGTTGCTGCTTTTTCCGCAAGAAAACAGGCAGTCGGGTCTGTAAGCAACACGTGACGATCTTAGCTCCACAGCCGTCGGGTGTCCCAAACGCAGCCTCATAAGTAAACAGAACACATTGAGAGTTTGTGAATGTCGGCCCAGTGCGAGAGGGGCGGGGAAAGAGTGTTCAGCAGCTGCCTGCACCCGCTCTGTCGTCTATTCTCCCGCAGCACCAGATCTGAACTTCCGGACACGCCGGCTAGCGTGTACCCCGCTGACACTATCGCTGAGTGATCCGAATTTATAAATTAGCATTAGGCACTGAAATTCAGTCCTCAAGCGGAGGCGTGGCGGGCAGCTGCAGGGGTTGCCAGGAGGATGAGCGGAGGGCGCGGTGGCGAGTGATGGGGCAGTGCTAACCTGTGAGTCGCCCATTTCGTCACAGCCCGACTCCCGACGGCAAAACTAGGCGGAAAATAGTACCTTGCTGCCTCCTTTCCGTAACCTCAGCGTTTGATAACGAGCAAGGAACACGGCTCGGTCAGTGCGGAGTGGAGATTGTGAAGATATTGCCGTGTCTGATCTACTGCCGCTGCCGGATTCTGATCATCGGCAGTATACAGCGTGCACGCGCCAGCCCTACTCTCGTCATCTGCGCGCCCCTCAGCTGTCGTGCCGTCGCTGTCGGTACCTAGGTACCGGTAGTCAAGCACGCAGAGTTTGCTTCCATATAATTTATTACAAGAATAAGAAGCTACGGCTGATGAAAAGGAGACCGCGAAATTCATATCAATAATATGTATGAGCTGTGCTCGCGCAAAGGAAGAAGGTGGACGACCTCTGTGTGTCGGCGCGTCATGTAGGGGTTACGCATGTCTGTGTTTTTACCACGGTGTCATGCGTACTCTAGCGGTTGAAATTTGTAACGTCGTGGCAACGCCCGACTATTCTCGCCCCCAATGTAATTTAGACCTCTATAATAGTTTCAATATGACAATTTACAAAGCACCGGGGGGGCTCCGTTTGCCATGTTGTCGCCATGCATTGGGCGGGTTCTTCGTCGTAGGTTATCCACCCTACGGTGTGAGCCAGCCGAAGAGGAACCACTCTGATCGTCCTTCAAGGGCGGTCGGGTCGATGTAGTCGAGGACGACGCTGGACTCATTTGACCAGCCGCCGAAGTGTTCGATCTTTTGTAGCGTAACGCCGACGTTGTAGGCGGCTGTCGCAGCCCCTTTGCGTAGGGAGTGCGAGGTCTAGCTGAAACCGTCTGGGGGTCGTCCTTGCATTGCCGAAGTGACCTCGGTTAGCCATCATGTGAGCGTGTTGGCTGTCCATTTGTCGTGTCTTTCCGTGGTGTTGATCGCCCAACGCGTTGTCGGGTACCTTCCTCCCGAGAGCGTGTGTCGAATAGTGTCGAAGAACAGTAACATTTGAATTACCTGGGTGTGTACCGTGGGAGGCAGGTGACCTAGTAGTTTGCGCTCCATTGACACTCCGCGTTGACCCTGTCTTGTACGGTGGTATAATCGTAGTCCGTTTGCCTCGGAGGCGACGAGGTCCTTTGTTCAGAAGCCTATGCCTACTTCCCCTTGACTAAAGAATAAGTATAGTAGTACCACAGTAGTACATGCCCGTAGTAGCCGTACTTTATCTCGTGCTAGACTGGCTTGGAGCATTTCACGCGAAGTGGCCGCCGTGAGTTGGATGCGTAGGGTTTGGGCCATGCGTAGGGCTTTGACGACAATGGAGGCGGGTAGGTGAACTCGTACCGGCGTGTCGTCAATCGCGACTTGTGAGGCGGCGAGTCCTTTTCTCACCTTCGCGACCATGTCTCCGAGGGAAATTTCTTCGAGTCCGTGGTCCTAGAAGAAGCCGTTGACTGCTGTCAGGTAAGGCTGCATACTCGAGGCCTTGATGGTCCCTAGTTGTCCCAGCCACGCAACCTAAAGTGCCATGTGCGCCGGTGTGGCAGCGAGTGGCGCGAGATGGTGTTCCTCACTGAAGTCGAAGTAGCTGCGGATAGTACTGCCGTACGTTGCTGCCGTGCTAGGTGCCCATGCTACGGAGTAGGGCTAGGGTCGTCGCGCCGAGTGCGTGAGAGCCGAGAATTCTGGTCATGTACGGTTTCATCGTCTAGATACCCGGGTTGGTGATGGCTATGACGGTGACCCTGTGCTAAGGCTGTGTTTGACGGCCGTACGGTTGGTGTGGGATCCTAGGCTCACGGTGTATTCCCGTTAATAGTGCTAACGTAGCACTGACCGCTTCTCGTCGTTGGTAGAGCCACGCCGGAAGGGAACGCGAAATATTGTCACAAGCCAGTGTGGACTGCCTATTGTACCGCGTAGCGCCCGCCGCCCTGGTAAGAACAAGTCCCGACGGGGAGCGACGATAATTTCTTCGGAAGCCATCTCGGTAAGCGCATGGTGCCAGACTTTCCATGTCTAGCGAGGGGCGACTACGGCAGCCGCTGCGCCGCTCGGACGAGGTTGGGTAGGAGGGGCTAGGGAGGGTTGTACCAGTTGTTTTCTTTGCGCCGGTCGTTGTCTGGGAGGTGGAGTGCGTCCACAAATTCGCACGTGGGGTCCTTCCAGCCTACATTGTAGCGGGGTAGGAGGGTGTTGAGGGCCGAGGCGAAGCGGTCGATCGAGTGTTTCCCGAACCTCATGTCGAGTTATGCAAACAATACTGGGTCTAGTCTCCTACCGTCGTTGTCGAGGTGTCGACTGAGCTTGTCGGCCCAAACGTTGGCCGCTGATCTGATGTAGCGGGCCCTAATAGTGATGCTTTTCGTGTCTAGATGGAACCATAATCGGCGTAATTCGTCCATCATAACGGGTGACCGTGAGGTCATGCCTCTCAGAATGTGACAGACTGCATGGTTGTCTTCGTGAAGGAGGACGTTGCGGCCGGCCAATTGTGGTAGGGAACTCTCGACAACGTGACGGACATCCTTAAGCTCCTTCCAGATAATGTGTTGATATTCGTCTTCTTTGCTCTAGAATCCTCGAGCCCCGATGTGCTCGTTTAGGACCGCGCGGCGCCCGCCGGCGGCGCAGCGGCGGCGGCCCCGGAGAGGGGTGCGCTCGCATTCCCGTCGGCACCTACCTCTACCTCCACGCGGTGGGCGCTGGTAACCCCATAGCCGTGCCAGGCCTGGCACGGTAGGGGGCTGAACGAGGTACCGGCAGCTGCGATCCGCGGGATCAGCAGCTGTCGGGAAGCCATGTACGGAGGGTTTTGGAAAAACATAATATCCGTACACCGGCACATGGATCTCCCGCTCGGCCAGTCCGATATGTCTTTTTCGCGACTAAATACTCGCAGATACTCTCCCGACGATGGGGCGGGGGCCGCGTTTGCGAAATATTTTTTGGCGAAAAGGGGTACGGACGGATCAGCGGAGGGACGAGGGTGTTGGAGCTCGCGGCGGACAGCTGGGAAGCAGCGCTAGGGACAACGCTCGCTAGCAGTCGCCAGCCCTGCGGGAGCCTTAGGTGTCCCTTAGGGGCGATGCCTGATGCTACGCAGGACGGAGGCTGGTCGCAGCCGGAGGAGCGGCACGGTCTGGCGGCGGCGGTCCTTAGGATCGCCCGCCGCCGGAAAAGCCCGGTACGGGGGGTTTTTGGAAAAAATACCGTACCCACCATCTTTTGAGGACCGGCGACTCGATCCCTGTGTTCTTCCAACCTCTTCCCTAGTCGGTACCCGGTTATCGATAGGCTGCCTCAGGCAGTGTGCCTAGGGTTATCGTAACGGCACACTGCTCGTAAAGGCGGCCCCCTAACAACGTAAACCACTGGGGGAGGGTACGGACGGCCACAACGCGATCAGATAGGTGTTGGAAACAGACGGGAAAAGGACAGGGGACAAGAGAAAATCTGGCTCGGGGGCAGGAGAGCCAGCCGGACACCGTCTGCATCCTAGTTATTTTCTCTTCTCAGCCCCCGAAGGAGGAGAGAAGACTCGGCTAGGTGGCGAGCTGCGTCGGGAGGAGCGGCTAATACCTCGGGCGGGGTTGAGCACGGATCGAGGCGGGACCGACGACGACCTATGCGAGGGGGGTTTTTCACCTGCCTTTCCCCCCAAGCTCCGGCACGACCGGAGTCGCACGGGAGCCGAGGTCAGGCAGGTTCGCCTCGACCAGCTCAAGCTGGACAGCCTTGTTGATCAGCGACCCCGCAGCGGCTGGAGCATGCCGCGTAATTTGGAGATTAGCGACATTTTATTTTTCATACTGTATCAAAAAACATTACGTATAGATCAGAAAATTATAAATACCTAGATGCGGGTATGTTTTAGACGGTATCGTTACTGCCATTGGAGAGGTTGGGATTAGTGGTTCACGGTCTACCTCACGCTTAGAAGTCCAACAACAAGTTGAGCATAGCAAAAGGGGGGGTCCAAAGACAGCAACCGGTTCTTACTGGTATTGTTGTAAACAATTTAAATTTCAAATTAGGACCGCGCCCCATTCATAATTGAAGTTGTCTATGTGCAGATATGTTGTCTCGATGGGTTTGTGGATGGGCTTGCCGTTGGACTGACTAGGCACCTATGTCCACCATTGTAGGTCGCGCCGTAGATGGGAAGTTAGCCGGGCGAGGCCACCCCACTTCTCGCCGACGACGGAGTGAAGTTCGCGGAGGAAGAATCTGGCCGCTGGAATTGCTAGGAAAAGGTATTATGCCTGACATGCAAGGGAATGTAGGTCTTTGACGGGTAACCATCGCGCGTTCCGCGTAGCTCTGCCGATGAGGCGTCTTGCCTACAGCGCAATCTTGGTTAGTTTTTGCTCCGGCGCGTAGAAATATCCTAACGTTGCGTCGATGTCAATACCCATGTGGTGCCCGACCTGCGCAGATGTCCAGAAACCCTTGGTGGGGTGGCGGAGGAGATCGAGCCGATCGAGCAACCTGGCTAGGCGGTGGCGTAAGGTGAGTGCTTCCTCATGTGTTGACGCGAAGAGTAGAAAGGCGTCGACATAGGGTAGGATCCGGGCGCCGCGCCACCGCGTTCGTCTGAGGTAGGTCTTCGTGCAACTGTGATTCGGCGCGATATGTTCTTCGGGGTCCGGGTTGCGCAAGAAGTTTACGAATTTCAGCGTCAAGTTGCAGAAATAGAACGGGGATAGGGACCAACCCATAGGTAGCCCCGCTAGTCTTTGGAGGTGTCCTCGGACGTTGACGGTGAAGTAGTCTCGGTCCGCTGGGTTGATGCCAAGTGCGTAAAACCCGCATTGCAGGTCGAAGCTGAACATAGTGTCCCCCTTTCGAGTGAGGTGCCGGACCCCCAATTGTGTCTCCATCTTGAATCGTTTTCGCGCACAATACTTGTTGAGTGAGCGGAGGTCGCAGATTAGCCGCCACTAGTTCACGCCGGCTTTGGCACTAGGAATAGTATGGAGACGTAGTCGCTCCATGACGAAAGCTCCCATGCGCCGGCATGTACAAAGCGCGCTAATTCGCGTTCGACGAATTCTAGTTGGGCAGGGGTAGCATCGAGTAAAGGCACTCCTTGGTTGAATCGGGGGAGGGGGGGGGGGGGGTTGAACGGTATCGATACTCCCTCCCGGATCCACTATAGGGTTTGCACGCTCGCGCCGATTTTCTCCCACTCGCGATAGCTCCGCCGCACGCGATGTCGCATGTAGTCGGAGGCTAGGTTGCAGGAATCGGCGCGGCGGTTCACACCATCAGCCCTCTGCCTCGGGCTCGGGCTTTTTGTGTTGGCGACTCTTGTAAGGCTAGGGATCGATGGGATCGTCGATATTTTACAATCGCATTTCGCTGTGATTACGGGTACATTTCGCATTCGGGGTCTCCGAAAACACCACGAAATAAGTCGATATAGTCCGGATGATATCATCGATCCCTAGCCTTAGACTCTTGTCCTTCTCGCGCTTCTCGCGCTTCTCCTTGTCCCTGAGTTCCTTGTCTTTAAGGCTCTTGTCCGGCCTCGCGGTAGGTCTGTCGGGGTTGCCTCCGTCGCCCCTGCCAAGCGTCGGCTACTCAAAGGTTTGAGCGACTTGAGCTTTTGCGGCCGCGTGGAGACTAACTTCGATCCGTTTGTCTTCCCGGGCTGCAAGGAGGCCGTCGACGCCGTTGGTGCTGCGGTCGGGCTTATGTGCGTCGAAGAAGCGGGAGTAGACGAGGCGTTTGGCGATTCGCTCCTCTCCGGTAAGGGCCTTTTTGCCTTTGAATCGTCGAACGTAGGTAAGTCGCGACTCGACGACTTGCGTGACAGCCTTGTGTGTTCGAACGGCCGCGTTTGTAATATTTCATGCGTGCGCTCGTTCCGTTGCGGTAGCGGTTGTCGAAAGAACCGTTGCAGGAGCTCTTTTGAGCGCCGCGTCCGCGGCCGCATAGTAAACGCCATAGCACGCTAGGTGCCGATACTCGTCGCGGGAGGAAATTCGTTTTTCTTCGGTAAGGAACTTGTCAATATCGTCGTGTCGAGGCGTCCACTGGCCCGGTATAGAAGCGTCCACATGCGGTAAGATGTCGTTGAACGCTCGTGGGAGTAATTCGATCCATTCGCGCGGGTCGATGTACGCGGGCTTGGTCGAATAAGCAGATATAAGCGCGGCGTACTCGTCCACGCTCCCACCCTCAGATACTGCGTCGGCATGTATTGGCGGAATGTTATGCTGCTTGGTAGGGGCCGGTGGTTTCGTCTGGTCGCCGTCTACCTTCAAGAGCAGTTGGTTGACAAGATTACACAAGTTATCAAACTGCCCTGCAAATGGTGGCGCCCTGATGTCTCCGATATCGTCATGAAGGGGGCGTTGCGCGGGCTGCTGAGCTCCGCCGTGACGAGTGCGGCAGTTGCAACACGCTCGGTCGCTCGGAGGGGTAGTGCGTAGCATGCCAGTACCGCATGTTCCCTTGCATGGTTGGTCGGCGCATTGAGGGAATGATGTTACGCGAGTGATGAGTGCGTCAAGGTGCCGAGGCGTGCTAGCTCGTAGTAGTGGATTGGGAGTGGCGCCAATTCGTTGTAGCTTCTCTGCTGGTCCCGTAGATTTGGGGGATTGCGTCACTAGTGTAGAGTGTCCGTTGTAGAAGTGTGCGTATGAGTTGTCTGGCGGAGGGAAACATAGTCTACAGGTGTGGGCGACGTCGTCGTTGGTGGAGCTAGGTAGCGTCGGAGGCTGAAGGTAGCCCGAGTTTGTCTCGGTTTTTGGTTGTTAGTGCTCGTGCTCACTTTTCGTGGCGTGGCGAAACTGGCGTGTGCGTGGCTAAAGTCGTCATGTTATATTGCCGGTGTAGTTGCTGAGGTGTTGCAAGCCAACGCTAGGGGATTTGTAGCACTAGGTAGGGCGGTGTTGTCATACTGTCGCCGTCGGTATATAGGTTAGGTGGTGACCGGGTTGTGCGCGGTGTCAAGTTGTCGCGGGTCCGACCGGCCGTAGGAGTAAATGGCGCGAGGGCGTAGCATCACATGTTGTTGCGTTTTTAAGCGGTAGCGGTGTCAATGTTCAGTTACGCGCCGGCCGAGCCCGGCGGGAGTAGTCGCTAGATGGTCCGGAAGGAAGGTCACGGGTATTGTTGTGGATGCGGTAGACGACAAAAGGGGTGCGGAGGGGCTTGGTGACTCATGTGCTTGCGGCATAGGTGGTGAGTGTCCTGCGGCGTGTAGCATAAAACTGAAATTCTTTATAACAATACCAAATGAACGGGAGCTGTCAATGTATAGGAGGTCCCTTAATCTGCCAACTAGGGCGTTAGATAAGGGCTTACGCCGTGAACCACAGCATGTTCCAACCTCTCGATAATGTAAAAGTCCTAACCAATGGCTGTACAACACCGTCATATGCATTCAATATACATGTTTGGAGTTTTTGTGTTTATTTCTCTGCATGCTAATATAAAAAATGATGTGTCGTTAGTCTCCGCGATGCGCTCCCGGCTCAAGCCGTTGCGAGGGCGCTCATCAGCCTGGCTGGTCAGCCTGCGTTGGTCGAACCGGATCTACTTGATCTCTGCGCATGTACGCCTCCGGTCGTGCCGGAGCACGGGGGGGGAGGCAAGCGAAAAACCCCTCGCTCATGTCGTCGACGGTACCGGCTCGATCCACGCACATCCTCGCCCGAGGTAAACGCTGCTCCTCCCAACGCAGCTCGCCACCTAGCATAGGCTACCTTTCCCTTTCGGGGGCGAAGAAGGAAAGGAAATGCATAGCTGCATGCGGCGTCCGGTTGGCGCGCGCTCCCCCCTTGCCGCTGGATACTTTCTCCTTTCCCCGGTCCTTCTCCACCTGTTTTCTAGCATGTCTCCGATCCGATGTATCCGCCGGTACCCTCCCCGGTGGTTTACGTAGCTAGCGGGGCGCCTTTCCAAGGAATGCGCCGTCGCGATAACCATAGGCGAGCTGCCCGAGGCACTCCTATCGATAGGTGGTTACCAACTAGGGAAGGGGCTTGTGGAAGACATAGATCGGGGCGCCAGGTGTTGGGTACGGACATATTTAACAGAAAACCCTATGTAGCGGGTATTACCGGCGATAGTATATCTAGGGGACCTCCGCCGCCTTGGCGTGTCGCTCCTCCGGCTGCGACCCTTCCTCAATCCCGCGGAGAGTCTCGCCTCACCCCAAGGGAGACTCGAGTCCCACACGCATAGCCGGTTGCTATAGAGCGCCCTCCCATGGCGGTGCTTACCAATTGTCCGCCACCAGCTCCAACGCCCGCCAACAATCAAGATCCGCCCGTACCCTTCTCGCAGTAAGGGAATTCCTGAGATAAATGTTCCGTCCGTAGAAAGAAAAGTACTCGAGGAGTATCCAAGCCTTAAAGTGGTATTGGACAAGCCGAGCGGGAGATCTTGGCGCTAGTGTATTTTCAAAAGCCCTCCGTACTAAGGCTTCCCGACAGTTTTTGATCGCGCGGATCACAGATGCCGGGCTCAACCTGCCTAGCCCTCAACCGTGGCATGCACGGGACGGCTACATGGTTACCAACGCCCACCACGAGGAGGTGGGGGTAAGTATCTACGGGCATGCGAGCGCACTCCCCTCTGGGGCCGCCGCCGCCGCGCCGGGCGCTCGTGTAGCGTAGTTTCACGTCACGTCGCCGGCTGCATTGGCGTCGTGATATAATCCGCGAGTCGGTAGCATGATTGAAGGTGTAGAATAAGCAGTGCGAAATGAATATATGGTTGTGTTTGTAGTAGCGCCACATGTAGTCCGGTAATGATATAGTCACATAGCGTTCCGTTTCTCGCGTCGCCGTGGGAAGTAAGGCGTGGGGCGTGGGCACGGACGCCCGGGTAGGCCGAATTGCGTCCGCCGGCATGTTGGCGGAATGAGCGCTCGTTTTGAAGTAGAATGTTTGGTTTAAAGGGGGGGGGCGGTTTTTTTTATGTGGGACCGCCCGGTTGTCGAGTCCGTAGGCCTATTCTCGGTGTCCGGTTTGGAGAGTGCGTACGCTGACAAGGGGGAGGAGTAGAAGACGTTGCTCGAGTTAGACTCGGTGGTGGCGTTAAGCAACTTGGCAAGGGCCGCGATAGCCGTCGTGCAGCTACTTTTGGCCGCCGGCGTCGCGAACGCGTTGGCGCTGTAAGTAGAGGGTTGTCTTGTTGGGTGAGGGTGACCCTCCTTTTGGTGTTGAAGTGATGAGTCAAGGAGTGGTGCCGGAGTGTCGGGAGGGTGTTGTCTGGCTCGCTACGGAGTTGTCTAGGTTGGGGTCAGGTGACGGTTGTGTGGTTGAACGGTAACGGCCGCGGGGGAGGAAGCACGGTGATGCCGTTCTTATCTTTTTATCACTCGGCTTGGGGGGGCAATGTGGTGCGACGACGGTTGATGCCGTTCCCGACTGTTGTAGCTTCGCGCATAGTGCGGGTGGAGCTCCCCAAGGCGAGTTCCAATAGTTCACTTCGCGTTGCCATACGGCGTCCGGAAGTGCATGCACTTGACGTCTTCGCATCGGGGGTCGCGCCACGTTGCGTTGAACCGTGATACTTGCGTGTTATCCATTGACGCGAAGCGGTCGACATAGTGTGGCCCCCACATGGACTAGACGTAGCTGAAAATCCGGTGGTTTAGCTGCCAAGCAAGCACAACTACCCAATGTCGAAAAGACACTCTACACAGAAACGGACGAGGCGTGGAAGGAGTATGAAGCAACGGACATTCTCTCCTATCCCAGCCCAGTAGTATACACCCCCATAGCACACTTATGCAAGCGTTCGAGCTTCGAGACGTCTACAAGCCACACCGCCCCAGCTCAGTCGCTCGACTCCACCTCGTAACGGCGCAATTCGCAAACTGCTTTGTCGACGTGCTCGAAGACAATATACTAGCCTTCCCCATGGGGGATAGGTTTGCCCACTTTACGGTGGGGGGCTCGCCCCCCTCCACAGCAAACATACCGAATACATACCGACAGTCATCAAGCTATTTTATCGAGACCTCCGGATTCACCAACTTTATCCTACCCCCGGCCGACGAGATGATTGTAGCGGTCACCGACTCCCTGAACTACCACCTCGACACAGCCCGCGGTACAACCACCCTACACGTATTCCTATCTTCACTTACAACGGCATGAGTGGACACCACCCAACACCAAGCAACGGCAACGCCGACCACCGAAGGACCGGACGGAGACGGGGCTATCGCTATGGGCTCGGAGGACAATGCTTTCACGGACGGACCCGCAAGGTAGTCCTAAGCCTCACCTCCCCTCATATACGCCACCACTCTCAAGAAAATCCGAATCCATCCAATTCCCGACCCGATCAACCCCCGGTTTTGCATGTATATCGCGTCCCTAAACCAACGACAGAGGAAGGCGAAATCCTACCCCCCAAGCCCGTCCCGCGCACCCAAGCTGCCCTGAACCGTACCAATCTGCCTACCGACCACATCCCTGACAACACTTGTAAGGACTAGCTACCTTGTGGCGCCCCCCGGCGGCGCAGCGGCGGCGGCCCCGGAGAGGGGTGCGCTCGCAGGCCCGTCGGCACCCCCTCACCTCCCCGTGGTGGGCGCTGGAAACCCCGTAGCCGTGCCAGGACAGGCACGGTAGGGGGCTAAGAGGGCCGACAGCTCGATCCGTGGGATCAGCAGCTGTCGGGAAAGCCATGTACAGAGGGCTTTTGAAAAAATAATTTCTGTGCACTACCGGCGCCAAGATCTCCCGCTCGGCCCGTCCGATATGTTTTTTCGCGCACAGATACTCCTAGATTCAGCCTCACTTTTAGGAGTGGGACCTGTACTACGGCAACGTTTGATGGCGAGGAGGGTACGGCCGGATCAGCGGTGGGAGGCGGGTGTTGGAGCTAGTGGTGGCCAGCCGGGAAGCAGCGCCAGGAAAGGGCGCTCGCTAGCTATCGACCAGCCCTATGCCGGTCGAACCTTGCCGAGGGGTGAGGCAAGACATGGCACAGGACGGTGGCTAGTCGCAGACGGAGGAGCGGCTACAGGAGGCGGCGGCGATCCTCAGGATCAGCCGCCGCCGAAAAGCCCTGTACGGAGGTATTTTTTGGATACTAAAAATAATGTCCGTACCCGGCGTCGAGCAAGTTGGGGAGCAGCACCAGGGAAGGGCGCTCACTAGCGCGCCGCTACGTCGTCCAGCGTCATCTCCCGGGGGGAGAAGTCAGCTGGGACGTCAAGGAGGACGGTCGCGATGGGAGGAGCGACACGATCTAGCGGCGACGACCCTTTGGGTCGGCGCCGCCGGAAAACCCGGCACGGAGGGTTTTGCTTAATTCCGGGCGCCCGCGGCCCGCCGGATCCGGCTACGGTGACCTGCCCCCCCCCCCTCTTCGACACCCACTACCCCGACAGACCTTCATACTCCTAGGAGTCCTTGAGCGTGGGCCCGGGTGAGCGCGGAGGCCCCCGCTCAAGAAAAGGCTGCTCGGTGGACGCGCGATCATAGGGGGGAGGGTACGGCCACAGGCCGGAAAACCGACAGGTACCCGGGTACCAGACAGAGAAAAAACCGGGGAAATGAGCGGGGAAAATTCAGGCGCGGAGGCAGGAGCGCTAGTTTTTTCTATGTCTGTGTGTCTCGGTCCCCCCCACCTGTCCTCGAGGTGATGGGGGACTTCGACACGGAGGACCGCCGCGTCGGTGGACGCGGCAAGACCTTGGGGCGGGGTTTACGGGATGGAGCGGCGGGATCGACGAGCGACCGCGCGAGGAGGGGTTTTTTGCCAGCCTTTCTATTGAACCATGCAAACACAGTTAGTCACAGTCCCGCAAACGGAACAGTTAAGGCGACAACCAGCCTACAGGCGTGGTGTCGGGACAACAGAAGTGTCAGAGCTGTAGCCTAGCGACAGCTCTGTACCGAGTCAAACAGTTTATCGGTATGTCCGATCTAGACATGTACTAATCATATCTAGAGTAGCTTACAGTAGCTATCTGCAACTAATACGTATGCGGTATTACTTACAACACTCCCCCTGAAGGTAGCTACGGGATGAAGCGTTGCATTGGGTCTTGTCCTCCAAGGATCGCACTTCGGTGTCGTGCTAGTGCAGGTCCTGGGAGGGGTTTGGTGAGCATGTCAGCCACCATCTGGTCAGTGGGGAGGTACCTCAACTTGATGGTCCCTTGCTCCACGTGGTCTTTGAGAAAGTGCCACTTCAGGCCGATGTGTTTAGTCTTCTCGCTGACCAAGGCATTCTGGGAGTATGCAATGGCGCTTTGGTTGTCCTCCCAGATGGTGGTGGTTTCGGTGATAGGGGAGTCGAAGATTTCCCCCAAGAGTTGTCGGAGGTGGAGTCCCTCCTTGGTGGCGTCAGCCGCAGAGTAGTACTCGGCTTCACACGTGGATTGAGCCACACAAGTCTGTTGTTTGGACTTGTAACTGATTGGCCCGCGTCCGAGGGTGAAGAGATAGCCCGAGCGAGACTTGCGGGTGCTGCTGTCGTTGGCCCAATCAGCGTCGGCAAAGCCTGTGAGTTGGAGACTGTGGTCCATGCCCCCCCCCAACGTCAGGCGCATGTTGATGGTGCCATGGAGGTAGCGGAGGACCTTTTTCAGAGCCTGCAAGTGTGCCTCGGTGGGCGAGGCTTGGGCAGAGCCGAGGATGCTCAATGCCGTGGAGACATCGGGGCGGGTACAAACGGCGGCGTACTGAAGGCTGCCCAGGAGGCTTGGGTAGACGTCCTTGGCCACTCCTGTGAGAGAAGGCGAGTTCAAGTGTGTAAGGCCGGCGAGGAAGCCTGGGTCCATCGGAAGGGACGACGGCTTAGAGTCAGACATGCCGTACTTGGCGAGGATGTCGCGCAGGTACTTGGACTGGTCCAGCGAGATTGTGCGCGTGGAGCGATCGCGGGTAATGTGCATGCCGAGGAGTTGGGAGAGGTCGCCTAGGTCCTTGATTTTGAACCGTGTCCGAGTTGGGCTTTGAACGATGCGAGCCAGGTGGCATCATTGCAGGCCGCGGGAATGTCATCGACGTACAGGGCGATCATGGCGAAGACGTGGCCGGCGCGGTAGATGTAGATGCACGGGTCAGAAACGCATTGTTGCCATCCATGGTCGACGAGCCACGCACGAAGTAGCATGTTGAACTCGCGGGGGGACTGCTTAAGGCCGTAGAGGCAACGCTTGAGGTGACAAACCTTGGACGTTCCATCGGTGAAGCCGAGGGGCTGGCGGATGTACACATCCTCCCGGATGGGGGCGTAGAGAAACGCTGTGTCGATGTCCAGTTGGCAGAGTTCAAGGTCGCGGGCGGCTGCAATGGTTAGGAAGAGACGCAGGCTGGCCATGCGGATGACCGGGGAGAAGGTCTCCGTGTAGTCCAGTCCAGCGCGTTGACTGCACCCCTTGGCGACGAACCGCGCTTTGAAGCGGGAGACGTCGCCGGCTGTATCCGACTTGACTTTAAAGATCCACATGCTGTTAACGACCATGCGGCCGGGGGGGAGGTCCACAAGGTCCCACGTGCCGTTGCTGATGAGGGAGGAATACTCCTGTTGCATAGCGGCTTGCCATTGGGTGGCTTGGGCGCTGTCCAGTGCAGCTCGGTAGGATTTTGGTTCCACACACTCTCGGGCGGAGAGGAGGGCGATGGCAGTAGGGGACGTGCCGGCAGGTGTGTGTGGGGGACCAGTGACAAGGTCGGGGACGTGAGGGTGCTCAAAGATGTCCTCTTGAGCTTTTCCTTGTTCAGGATCACAACACGCCGTTACGAGTGTGGGTGGGTAGTCGGACAGGTGGGCAACCATATCGCCGTAGCGAATGGGGTGGGAGCGGAGCCGAGCATGGCGAGGGGTTGGCGGGGGGGGTAGGGGTGTGGGTGATGTGAGGTCAATTGGGTGGGATAGGGGTGAGTCTGCGGGTACGTCGTCCGAAGAGTCGGTGATGGCCGAGTCGACGGAGGGTTGTGTGTCGAAGCCTGGGGTGTCTTCCTGAAAGACAACATGTACGGAAGTGGTGATGCGACGCGTTTCCGGATTGTAGACACGATACCCGGGTGCGTCAGGGGGATAGCCCACCATGACGCCGCGAAATGCTTTTTCACTGAGTTTCCGACGTTGTTTGTCGGGGACCTTGGCGAAAACGGCGCAGCCGAAGACGCGGAACTTGGAGGCGTTGGGCACCGACGACGTAAGGAGTGTGAGGGGGACGCCCCCAGTAGGTCCGACCGAGCGACTGTACGTGCGGTTGCGAAGGTATACAACAGTGCTGACAGCACACGACCACATGGAGTTGGGAACGGCCATGTTGTGGAGCATCGCCGATGCATTGTCCCGGATGGTGCGCCAGGGACGTTCGGCCTTGCCGAGCATGTGGTGGGCGTATGGGGCAGAGAACTGTACCCCGACGCCGAGGTGTGCGCACATCTGGCGAGTGACAGCAGCTTCAAACACAGAGTCAGAGTCAAATTTGAGGACCGGTGCGAACGCGCCCGTCTGGGAGTGATGGCGGGCATGCAGGTGTTTGATGTCCAAGAGGATGATTTCCAATTCCGAACATGCGTCGTCTTTAGACTTAAGGAACCGCACCCACATGTAGTTGGTGTGGTGGTCGATGACGAGTAAGCAGTAGCGGAGGCCATGTGGGGAGGGGACATTGACCGGGCCCCAGAGGTCAGCGGACAGGTTGAGGAGGGGGTGGGATGGCTTCGCGCAAGCGGCTGTGTTGCGTGGTGCAGCTGTGGCTTTGTGAAGGAGACAAGAGTCGCACGAAACTTTGGTTACAGCGCTAGTTAACACAGGGCTAGTCGGGACACCGTGAGTGTGTTGGGCCTGAAGGCTTTGCATGTTGAGGTGGCCATATCGACGGTGCCATAGGACGGGATCACACTGGGCAGTAAGGGCAACCTGAGGGGAGGGGTCAAGTGCCGGCGGGGCGGATGGGCTGGAAGGGAGGGCCGGCTGGTGGGGAAGGAGGTAGAGACCGTTTCCGGACGGTTCTAGCATACCCATGCCTGTGGGTACCAAAAGCAAACCAGTGTCAGAGTTGGAGGGGAATATGAATTCACAACCGCTGTGAGTTTGCATCCAGCTGACACTAAGGAGTCTGCCGATACGCTGTGCTGAACGAGATGACAGGTCAGGGGTGTAGAGTGCATACACAGTGCGGTGAATTAGCTGGCCAGAGGCAAGTCTGACAGAAAGTCGCACTGAGCCACTGCCCTTAACGTCAACGCCGACACCGCCCACGCGAGAGGGAGTGGAGGGGGGCGTGAATTTCACGAAGTCATCTCGGAACGCAGTGAGGTTAATCGAGCAGGCGGAATCAACGACCCAAAACTGTGACAGATTACGACCCGGGGCGAGGGAAGAGGAGAATGCCACAGAGCTGAATGGGACACTCACCTCGTCGTCAGCGTCGTCATCAACGCAGTCTGCGAAGGTGGGTAGGCAATCGGTGTCATCGGCGGGGGCGTCGTCGGCAGGGACGTCGCTCAGCAGCGCAGCGTGAGCAGAGGGGGTGCCGTCGGCGGCGCCGTACTTCTGGACTGTCAGCCTACGCTTGGCAAGATTCCACTTAAGAATAGCGTCATCAGTGGCATTGCACGCGGACATGAGATGGTGGAGGCTGCCACAAACGCCACACTTGTTGGGTCGTTGGCCGCGAGGGTTACGGTGTGGTGGGCCTCGACCGCTGTGCGAGCCGCGGCCCGCAGCGACGAACGCGGAGATGGGAGGAGGTGATATGTCCGGAGCGGTTGCGTCCGGAGCAGGGTTGTCTTCCATGTTGTGCGCAAGGTGTAGAATGCTCGCCATAACTTCATCAGCCGACATGATGTAGTCCGTGTCGAAGGCGTTGATGACGCATTGCTTCGCCTGACCGTGTGGGCCGCTGCTAGAAATGCCGCGCAGCATGAGGAGACCGAGGTGGTGGGGGTGGATGGCAACGGAGCCATCAGCCAACTGGCATGTGTCGTTGTACTCGTCAAAGGTCTGGCGCATGTAGTGGACATAGTCACTGAGTGACTGACCGGGGCGCTGTCTGACCGTGAGATTGTCCAAGAGGGACAAGGAGCGAGCAAAAGACCGACAGTCAAGGCGTTCACAAAGGATGTCCCACGCGGCGGCGGCGCAGTCTGGGCGTGCTGGAGAAATGCATTTCATGGCTTGGTCAGCGCGCTTATTCGCGCTGGCTGCATGGAGGAGCAGCGTGTAGGCGTAGTGTTGCGCTTGTTCGTCGAGCCAGACGCCGGAGTCGCGGATGGCCAGCTGAGGAATGAGGTATGCGGCCTTGATGGAGAGGAAATTAAGGAAGGTCCTCTTCCATTGCTTGAAGTCCGTGGTCGGGCACATGACGGGGACCGACATCTTCATGGACCGGTTGAGGGCGTCCTTGTCGAAGCCGGGGGCTTCGTGTGCCGCCCGGTTGATGACCACCGGGTCGATAGTGGGGCGACGACGGCCCCGGGGGTTGGGGTCGCCATGTTGGAGTGGGGGAGAGTGTCGGCCATGAAAGGGAGGAGGTGGGCCACCGGGAAAGGGAGAGCGGCCGGCCATGGGACGCGGCGGGCCGTACGAGTGCGGGTGGTCACGGTAGGGGGGGATAAGATGAGAGGGCGCGTCCGTGATTTGGGGGCCGGGGTGGTGAAGGGCGTATCCGGCGTGGGGGAAGGGGGGAGGTGGTGGGAGGTGATCAACCCGGATGGCGTGACGCGAGGGGTCGTAGTGCGCCTCGGCACGCGCGGGCTCGCGGGGCGCATCGTGGCGGCGCTGTGCGACTGTGGGGTCGGTAACAGGGGCTGCAGCAGGAAAGAGTGTTTCTGCGTCCGGTGTTACGAAACCAGGCTGGGTATGGTCACTCAGGTGGAGGGTGTGACCGTCGTGGCTGTGCCGGACGGGTTCGAGTGGGGCATCGTGGCGGCGCTGAGCTACAGGGGGGTGCGGATTAGCACCCGCAGCAACGACAGCACCCACGGCCGACTGCGAGTCGACACGAGCAGTTAAGCTCGCCACTTGCGCAACGAGCAGCGCGAGAGTATCGGGGGGGTGATCGAGGGTGCTCTGGTGAGAGCCTGACTCAGGGGAAGCAGCAGGTGAATCAGGCGGGTTTTTCTGCTCCATTTCGACAGAGGGAAAAAAAAGAAAGAGCTGAAGGAAAAAACAGGCAGCGGTAAAAACCGCTAGCCGGACTTGTGCCTAACAGCGGTATGCTAAGAGACGGCCTGATGCCCGCCGACCCCTCGGCCTGTAGCCCCGGGGTGTCTCAGAGCACCTTTTCTGTATCCTCCACCCAGTGTGGGGCACAAGTCGAGGCCAAGGCCAGGACAGGTGGAGCGCTGCGCGAGGTGGCTGATGCGCGAGGCTAGTATAAAAATAGAAATAAAAGGTAAGCTACGGCTGGCGTGCGACCTGTGGATGCGTATTCACCCGACAGTGCACCCCCCCGTTCTCCAGCTTGGACCTGTGTGCACCCTGTCCACACACGACGAGTGCGTCGGTGTGGTTGGCTGGCTATCTCCGGCGGGTGGCTGGCTTAAGAGGGTGGTGGCGGGTTTTAAAAATCGCAGTTTATACTGGCGATACCGCCGACTACAGGTTGAAAGTACTAGGTGTCTAAAGAAACTTGCCTTCTGCGGGAGAGCTGTCGATCGCAGCTCGCCGAACCAGGTTGTCGCGCGTGAGTGACGTGAGGCGGGGGCCCATAACCTATTGAACCATGCAAACACAGTTAGTGTGGAAGATAACGTACGCAAACGTAGTTACAGTCACAGTCCCGCAAACGGAACAGTTAAGGCGACAACCAGCCTACAGGCGTGGTGTCGGGACAACAGAAGTGTCAGAGCTGTAGCCTAGCGACAGCTCTGTACCGAGTCAAACAGTTTATCGGTATGTCCGATCTAGACATGTACTAATCATATCTAGAGTAGCTTACAGTAGCTATCTGCAACTAATACGTATGCGGTATTACTTACAACACTTTCCCCTCCTACCTTCGGCAAGACCGAAGTCACGCGGGAGCTAGATTAGGTTGCAAATAGGTGTGTCGATAAGAAATGTACCTGGTCGGAGAGACCCGGGCCCAACTTGCTAATAAGTCCTGTATGGCGAAGTAGAGTGGCCCGTGAGACGACACTCGGTCCAGTTTGCCGGGACATGTTGTGAACAATTTCAATTTCAATTTCAATAGCTACCTTGCACATAAGCACTAGGTAATGCAATGCTAGTGCTTAGTGCTAACACTCTCCCTCAAGGTAGCTTAGGTTTTGTCGTCGCCCTTGCTTGTCTTCGAGGAAGGAGTCATCTTGGTCGTAGGCGTTGTTCGCGTAGCGGTATCTCAAGCCGGGTAGGTGACGGTACAGTTGCTCACAGGAACGGGATGCTTTCGGCGAGTTGCCGACAAGAAACTGGTCCAAATGTACTGCGTAATGTACTAGAATGACATGTAGCGAGGAAAACCGTCCACGGGCGAACTAGCTATCGCATGAGAGCCATCGGCGATGAGGGGGAAAAGCCAACATGGCTGCCACCAGCGTGTAGGCACTCAAAAGTAATAGTCGGGCGCTATAGTGTCGAGTCCCCCCCTTCGCCGTGAGCAAGGTTAGAACCTCGCTAAGTCAAAATAGCGTTGCGGCGTGGCCTCGGGAAAAAACAAAAACAGTACTATTTAAAGTACGCGCGGGCCGAATTTTCGCGATTCGGTTTGAATTTGGTTTGAAACCATATCCGGTCGATAGCATCGGTGAGCTGTGAGCAAGGTGGTGTAGACAACCAACCAGGGCGGCCACATGTGACCATGGGCGGTTGGTGTCGGTAGTGGTAGTTCAAGCGAGTATCTAGGTTGCACGCTCTTCTCCTTGGGTGGCGGAGACGGTACTACTAGCCTAGGGCGGCCACGGGGGGGCTTGGGCGGCTAGCGTCGGTATTGACTTCATAGCGAGTATCCATGTTGCACGCTCTTCTCCTACTTGGGACTGCCGTATTTCGGAGGTCTCACTACCCCGGGTAACGTTGTAGGGGGCCCATAACATGTTGGAGTCTGGAAGTACAATGGCGACACGGGTAGTCGAGCCGGCCCCGCTAGGGGGGCAGCAATTGGGACAAAGGGAGTGAAAAGAGATGAGAGATGGCGGCCGGCAAAGGCACCTGCAGGGCCTGCCGACCGCCACTACCGGGGAAATAGAGTACCGCTATTAGTACAATGCTAAGTACTAAGATAAGGAATAGCTACCTTGTACGTAAACACTAGGTAATGCAATACTAGTGCTAACAAGACCACCAACGGTCTACAATCCCGGAAAATATCATGACCAACGTGTCACCACCACATCACAAAACGTCACAAGATCGTCTTCGCATCTGTCTCCCTGAACGCGCAGGGCTCGAGCCTCATAGAAGGCTCGGCCGAGAGCACCACCCCCGTGGGGCGCTCGATTTACCTCGCCAAGGCTATCGACAGACCCCTCCGTCTACATGTCACAGCTCGAGCGTGATACTACACCAACCCGACAGATAGCTCCACCTCCCCAAGGGCCACCGACGACGGTGACACACGGCATTCCCAAAGTACCGATTTGGCTATTTTTAATTTCACCGGCTGCGCCAGGGACTAGTACCGGTACCGCCATCGCACACAACGCAGCCGCACGCACCACCCGCCCGCGGATTAACAACGAGCCCGGTAGGTTGTAGCAGTACCGCCTCCGCATGGGCTGCCCTAGCTTCTCTGTGATAGTAGAAGTAGGCCCGCCGAGTATCAACGATTGTACGCGCACGACGCATAATCATCACCGCAGTTGTTACTCACGCTCGCATGCATGTCGGCGAGTTTTAGCATTCTTGTGCGGCGGCGCATACGCGAGAATACGTCAAAGAGAAACAGTGAGTGCGAGACCTATTAGGATGGGGCGAAAGAGCAAGAAAAGTAGGGCGGCGGCGTTGAGGGTTTTACGAAAGGTTGAGTTAGATGTTGTTCGTCGGTACGCATAGCAACAACAACAACAGCGACAACGGCAACACGATGAGCAACAACAAGCGTCGGCGGCAGCGGACGATACTGTGGGGCTAACTATACTATCAACACCATCACCGACAACCCAGCCAGCCCCGAGCGCAACACGCGGTGGTAGTCGTGTTGCGGGTAGTGTTGTTGCCAATACGTCGGTGGCCAAACATGCGGCGGCACTGTGGCCGGCTGATGCTATTCACGTGCCCAACCTCATCAGAAGAACATGTTACCTATTACGAGCGCGTTGCTAGAGCGCAAGCCGAGACAAAGTCACTCAAGCTTCACCTAAGCGAGATGCTTATAAAACTCGATGCTGAGAATGCGAAGAGTGCAGAGCTGACCAGAATATTTGAGGCACAGAAAGCATGTGATTTGGATATTTGAGGCACAAAAAGCAGAATATTTGAGGCACAGAAAGGTCGGCGACTACGCGCATGTGCTTTCGACCCAACGCAGCGTAGTTGACGATGTTTACCGCGATGCGCGATTGCTGCAACATAGGTTGTACAAAGCGAGGTCGAAAGGGGGGGTCGATGCGGGTGGAGACAGCAACACGACGGGGGATGACGAAGTCGTCGGCGAGCTTGCGGCGGAACTTGCTACGATTGGCGGCGGTAGTGATAGGAGCGCCGACGCTGCTGACACTACGATGGGAAAAGGCAAGCAACCGTCATGGCAGACGAATAGGCCGACCGGACTTCGTTACAAGCTATGGGATGCTATCAGTCGCAAGACTATAGAAAAGCATATCAAAGGCAAGTGTGCTCAGCTAGAGGGAATTCTTGTGAAACTGTGCGGTGACGAGCGGCAAGCAACATACGGCGGGGAGGAAGCGTCGTCGGCGGCCGCCGACGATGGTAGTGCTGAGGCGCCCACACCCGACGCTACTATAGCGGGCAAAGTAGATCTAGTGGGGCAAGAAGGGTCATCGCGTGACGTGCACACGCCACGCTTTGTAATCGGCGCGTTCATGATCAAATATCCGGAATTGTTTAGTGCAATTGTGTCCGATATGGATCTCTTTCGTGCAGCCGAGGCTAAGGCATTGAACACCGTCGGGCAGCACTCCAAGCGACATGCTATGCAAATCTTCTCAGACTGCGAATTCACTGCAAGGGGATATCAACGCCTCGTCAATATGTTGTCCAACTACTAGGATGACCCCGCCGAGGTTGAGGACCTTATTCCATTTGTTATACCAAACGGGGGCAGCATGGCAAAGCTTCCATCCAAGAGGTGGTTGTTCGAGCAGATTGAGCAGGAGGAGATGAGGCGGTTGGGCTTGCAAATGACTGACGATAAGCTTGCCAACAACGTTGATATGGAAATTGCACTGCATGATCGAGTTAGGTTGCTATCGAGTCATGGGTGGACTAGTCGATCCTACGACGGTAAACCTTCGCGTGAAATTAATTGCTAATGTTGCAGGTAATAGTACAACCGCGTATAATAATGGTCATAATGGCCATGGCATAATTTGGCCATGTAATTATGCTCATCAACCTTTCCTCAACCAAGGATTTGATGCGCATTGTAGGCATTTTGAAATCCTACCAAGGTCAATAGGACATGCATGGTGCTAAACATTGTGTACGACGACTCCTCTATTGCTGGTGAGGACAAGAGTCAATTTCACGGACAACAACATTCTTGTGTGCTTTTACATGCGGGGCGACTGTTACGCAGACATGTTAGCACACAAACGCCACATCCATGCATCCATGCAAGCGTTGTTCGACGATGGACTAGTTGTAGATGGTCGTAAGTACGATGTGGTGGTGACTTTGGGAGGCGACATGAAATTGCTCAACGGGTGAATGGGGCTGTGCGGGTGCTACTCTATGTACCCGTGCGTATACTGCAAGCGCCATGAGTCAGAGCTGCACTTGACAAGGGATATGTGGGGATCACATGGTGGCCTTCCAATGCGCGACATGAAGGAACAACACATACTCGCCCACTCGCCGGATCAGGGTGGCGGATATATATGTCCAGTCATAGGAGTAGATAATGAATACTTTTTGACATTGAATCATATAGACAGCTGTTGAATTATGTCACATGTTGATTGTGCGGTTGCTTTGTGCTCGAGCAGAACATCACGGACAGAGAAAGTGCAACCACGCAGCTCGGATTCTACCCAATGATGCTGTTCCAATTGACGATGGTTTGACAAAGAGCAAATGGCAGCTCGAGCAACGGGTGCACTATGGGACATGTAGAGGTCGCCCCCCTCTTATCGCCTTGTCAACACCACTACATTATATTGCGGACGTTTTCCACAACCTCCTCTGTATTGTGCCCAAGATCTTTCTCCACACTATCCATGCCAATGTGACTAAGGAGAACATGAAAGCATTGGCGCAGTTTTGCTATGACGACCTAGGAGTCAAAATAGTCATCGGAGGTGACATGGCTCTTCAAACGGAGAAGGGGATCAAGAGGCTCAACATGAGTGCAAAGAGCTAGTCTGGGAGTGTGTGAAGGGCCTTGCTCGACAACTACGTGAAAATCCTGAAGTTGGCTATGCCTATGCACGCTGCGGGAGAAAAGGACTAAAGGCGCTATGGTTAGGCGGTGGAGCTGTAGGACGTTGTTTTATTTTTAACGACGCTGTGACGCCATGCTGTGATAATGGAGGCGTGGACTCGGTGGGAATATATGCCGATGAGCTCGACAGACTCGGGGAGGACTTAATGACCAAATTCTGGAGCCAGATCCACCTGATAAGGTGATTGTCTACCTACGCATTTACCAATGTCACATGGGCGATCTAGTTCTCAAGTGGGGCAGCCTCCTCCAATGGTGTAGCCACGGAGCCGAGGCCATGCATCAGCTCACACTTTTCTTTGCGCAGGATCGTAACAACCGGAGGACAATTGCCAACAACTTTGTGGCAGTCCAAGTGATGCAGAGAGTGCACCTCAAGAAGTGTGCATGCAATGGCCCATCCCTAAGTCGCGGCAAACTGATTAAACCAACTCCAAAAAAACAGTCAATATGGCGGCGCCCACAACTCCCATGTCAAGCGCGACACCCACATCGCAGCGCAAGGCGGCATCCATGCAAAGCACCCGTTGCACAAGATGGCTGTCCTCCGTACGCACAAAATGTAAAATGCATAGAAGCACAACAACTAGATGTTGCATGCAATAAATTATATATTATAAGTAGTATTTTACAATTGTGTGGCTCGTAATGCCACTCTACTAGTCTACTACGACCTCATCGATATGCTACCGTAGCCGCCTTAGTGTTTTACCTAATACTTCATCAGGGTAGGTTGTCGATGCTCACGCAATGTATTATCCTCCGTGGTGCATGGGGTGGGGTGGGGGGCTCATCGAGGGACATTGCATACCTCTGTCCCTCTGCCTTATGCTCACCGTTAAGAATGGGGTCCCTCACTCCCTCCTTGGACTATAGCCTCTCTCTCCTGTTTATAATGCTCGCGCCGCCCCGGATAGCGAAGGTCGCGCAATTTGTAGTCCCGCAGAAGCCGTTACTTCTCATGCGCATTTGCCTCAAGAGCCTCAACCTCAACCTCAGCCTCTGCTTTCATTTTCTTATCCGACCGCAGCTCCCTCGCCGTCGCTTGTGCTTGCCGCTCCATCCACTCATGGTATGACGATTACCCACACTTGGTGCGTGTGAGCTTGGGGTGTTGGTAAGGACGCACCTCGCGGGGAAGCTTTTTCCGCTCTTGCTTTCGAGACACCCGCTCCTCCACAAGTTTTGGCGCAGGAAATTTCGTCTTTCCCCATCGCTCCACCCGCTCCAACAACACAAGGTATAGTTCCACGCCCCGCTCCTTCTTCCCCGTACGCTTCACGTGCTGCCATAACTGCCACTGGACATAGTGCTCCAGGTTGCAGTCTTACATTGGCATGTGCTGCCACCTGCCTGTATTGGGCAGTTCGTCTAAAACGGGGTCCTTTTGGGTCCGTATCGAGTGGTTGGCGCTGAGCAATGGCTGGTAGGTGGTGTCGGCGATGGTAGCCGACAGCCGTCCCGTGCTGAACTTAATTGTGGCGAGCTCGAGCAGCCCCCCCCTCGCTGAACCTTACGCGTGAAGTTGAACCCAAACGGGACGCAAAACAATTTAATGTTCCGTTTCTTGACGCGACAGTTTAAGAAGCCACGAACGCCGGGTGCCGTATTAACGTTGTTGAAGTCGTAGAAACACTCCGCGGCAGCCTGTGTCGTAAAGATCCACCCGACTCCTTCGTCCTTAGCCGGCTATGCATCCACGTCGCCGAAATCCAACCATTGCGTGCGGTCCCCTTCTCTGTCCTATACTTCTGCTTCTTCGCTCCTTCTAGCTCGTGATACTTCGCTCATAAAGGCGCGTAGTAGCTTATCCGGGTAGGGGCCGACAGTTACGGAGAGTGTCGAATGCGCGATCGTCCCCTTCCTTCCAAGCTTCTTGACCATAGCGTCTCTCACCGCAGCTTTGAAGTCTTCACCATCCATGACCTCCACAATGCGGTCGAGGGGTCCTTTGCACCGAGGGTTACTCCTTTGTTTATTGGCGATTCAGGCCGCGGGGTTGTGCATGGGCTGCCAACTGCATATCGTGCATACACAACGCGCAACAAATTTGCGCCATTCTGTGCGGCCCCTACATTCAATGCACAAAATTCTGAGGTGAGGTACCTTTTAAACACACCACCGTCTTAGCTCGATACGACACCACACTTCATACAATCAAATCGGCACTTGGCGTATGTCAACATCTTTGACATGTGCTACGAGTACAGACGTTTAACGCCGCAACTATATAATGGTATCCTTCCGCCCATGTGCCTGCGGTTATTGTGACACCTGATTTCGCAGCATCTCAAACGCTACGTGGAAGCTAAGAGGGCTCTTACCGGCTATTATCAGCCCTATTCGCCGGTGGCTCGCGCAAAGAGGTCAATTGTGGTCCAAGGGTTAGTGCCGTGCCGTCGGTTTGGCAAACTGTGTTGATGCCGGCGACATTGGGCGCGTTGTTAATGGTGCGGTATGAGTTGCAGGTAGGTGTGACTCAGCATACAAAAAAGTGCAAAAAATACAGGTCTGTCGCGCGATCGCGCGATATTGGAAAGCAGCCAAATTTATGTACTGTGTACGCCGTGCAACGCGGATCGACCCAATAACACCCGCCCGGGAGATAGTAACCCGGACGATCAACCTATGGATGTGGAGGGGGACCCAACGACGTCTGACGACCGGAACCCACAGCACAAAAATTCCACCCCCATCACGACCCAATGGCAGCATGTGATCTCCTCCAAGCGCCCTCCCCCCCCCCCCCCCCCCCCCCCCCCCCCCGATAAGGGTGCCGCCTCTATTCGGCTCGCCCTTCGATCGCCCTCTCATGCCTTCCACCGACACCTTGCATAGGAAAGCGCAACACTATTGGCTAAGGACCCCCTCCTTTTGCCCACTCCCGGCGGAAAAATGCAGCGCCCGGACCCCGACTCCTAGCGCTCCCACTCGCCTCGTCTAGCTGCCTTCACTCCTCAGCGGCCTAGGACCCCTCCCTCCGAGTCCGCAACAGTGGACATATCTCCGGATGACATCCCCCGCCGATTAAGAAGAGCCCACCCCCGCCGTTACCGCACACTCCGCCGGTGGCGCACTATGATAAACACCAACGCCTCGACCTTCGCCCCGGAAGCAATGCCAACGGTGTGAAGTCTAAGACTGCATTGACCTTTCTTTACAAGAGATGTGCCAATAGTAAGTTAGGGAAGAGAAGGAGACTAGCATGCCCGTCCCTTAGCAATGCGATCGGAGTTAGAGATAGAACTAATTGTAGGCTGATTTCTTTTTCCGTGGCGATGGGGGATTTTGTGGATTTCACTATTGGACTTTACCGTTGAGCAGTGTATCTCATCCTCCGGCCCTGTCGGAATTGGATTACAGTCACATGTACGGGTTAATGACTTTGTCCATAGGAGTATCTAGGATTAGGGATGCCGGCCTAAATTTTGCACCCAAAGTGCTAGATGGCACATGCAAGAAGGCCATTAGATAGCACCCGCACAGCGCGTTAGCGGTGATGTTATAGATCATTTTCATTTTGACTTAGTCGTTCGGTTATGGTATATGGCGTAGGTACTTTAGGGTCTCGCACGACATGTTGAACTCCGAATAATGGATGTTGAGTTCGCGTAAGTCGATGATCAAGCGCCACTTGTTGACGCCGGGCTTGGGGACGAAAAACATGCGGGAGACGAAGCGGGTGTTGTAAGCGCGCTCCCACAATCCGCAGGCCCCGAATCTTGGTTGTTATGTTGCGAGTAAGTTGAGTTGGGACTATGAAGCGTCGTTCATGTAGCTATCATGGTTGAAAGGCTTAGAGAGTAGGCCGTTCTTGAACGTGACCCGCACGCCGTGGCGGATCCAACTCACGACTTGACCGCTCGCACCGATATGCTCCCATTTCTGCCATTTTCGCCGCACGCGGTGACGCATGGAGCTAGCCGAATAGGTCGATAGGTGGGTTATCGTGGGCCGCCTTACCACTCTATGTCGCCCTAGTCGCGTAAGGGGCAATGAATTGTTGTTAATTTATGAGCACAATTGGGCTCGTTAGGCTATGAACTTGTGCAAGTAAGGCAACGGTAGACGCCCGAATATGCTAAGAAATACGGAGTTCGAGGGCCGAAACTACAATTCGAATATGTTCCGATGTACGCTATTCGATGGCAAGCGACTGAGCGTCAGCTCCGGGCGCGGAGGTCGAATGCCCATGTTGCATGTTGGTAAAATGCGACGTAGAGTGTGGGAAAGTATATCGTGACGCTCGAGTGCGCATGAGACGATGTAAACTTACACCATGCTCGACTACGAAAGTCGAGACTTCAATAAATTGCGCGAGCCATATGGGCGATAACAAAGCATAGAGTGCCGGTGCTCGGAGGTTGCACCGGCTTAAGCGTTGCAGCTAGCTGGTGTCGATGGAGGCATGGCTTGGGCGTTGTGCGAGGCGTTCCGCAGTCCTCGAGGATTACCTCGGGGTCTGGGTAAGACGCACCGCTTTTACATAATACTTTACCGCTAGGGTGTACGTTATGTCACACAGTAAGTAAGCTTTGCAAACCTCTAGATTCAAAACAATCTGGCCACATATTAATCAGACTTGCTGCTGATGAAATGGGAAAATCTATTTACATTAATATATATCGCTAATCCTGATTGATTTAAATAATTATGCGGCTCATGAAATCGCAAAAACGGGGCGTAGTTGGCTGCTAGGTTTTATAAAAAAAGGCCGACGCTCCGCGCCGCCACTCGCCGAAGCGTGACACGGCACGTTGTGGTTTCACATCAACTCCATCCACTATTAATATACCGGTACTCCTCGTTGGCAACCTTGACCAACGGCGTGCGATACAAGAGAGTTCAGGGGCTGGACAGCCTATAGGACCGCTCGCGCTTACTCCGTGGCGTCGAGTCGCTGGCCTTTGTCGAGCGTATAGTGTAGTTTCCTTTCCCATACGACCACGAAGGCCTCACGTCTCGATTATACCAGCCGACCTACGCTCCAAGTCAGCTCATAATGGCAATGAGTCTCACTGTGCGCGGGAGCACGGCCCGCGGTTCGTTCTCGACCCGTCGATTGATGTCCAGCAGCTTGTCGTCACAGGCGTTGGTGGCGAAGCCCGTGTTGGGTAGCAGTGACGCGATTTTGATGGGCGCACCATTAGGCCTGAACCGCCGGCAGCACCCTCGGGCCGTGTGCAGTGGCCGCAGCAGTGCGCTTACGGTGTCTGCCTCAGCCTCAACGCCCACCGGGGGTGAGGGTGCGGATGCGGGCGTCAAGGGACCAGCGGCATCAGCCACGGAAGGTAGGGTGGCTCAACCCACCACGTAGTTAGTGATTGATGTCGAGAGCAAAACAAATTTTGCCCACAAAAAACGCAAATCCAAAGAGGCGGTCCAAAGCAATCGTAGTCACGAGCTACTATCCAAATCGAACAACACCGCTCAAAATTTGAGAGCGTACCCGCCGATGTTCTTTTTGCAGGGGTGTCAGCGGCGGTAGTGACGGGTACCACGCCGGAAACAGCGACCGGTGGCGGGGAGGGAGGGAACGGCGCTGTTGGTAATGGCGGAAGGGGCGGCGGGGGAGGTGGAGGAGACGGCGGTGGCGACGATGACGAGGATGAGCTTCTCAACTTGACGCAGGCGGAGGAAATAGCGAGCGCCAAGGGCCTGGAGCTGCCTGCTGACTTTGTTGCGGCGGCGCAGTCGGGCGGTCTGAGGTTGTCGGCTCTCAATGCTTGGGTCGCAATTCAGGGAGTCGGAATTTACGCCTTCATCAGCAAACTAACGCCCATCTTCCGCGACCGCCTCATCGCGGACGAACGCTTCCTGTTTAAGGTCAGCCCACAGCGTCCTGACTCCCATTCTATAACATGAAATTTCGGTTGTCAGGGTCGAGGTCACCGAGGTCTATAGGCGCGTTACGTTACTCTGCACAGCCTTCTCTGTGAATCAGTAAGGTTCCTCGCAAGGGGGGGGGGGCAATGATGAACGGAATTAAGGAGCGCATGGAACCACCCAGACAGCTGCAGGGAACGATTATCAAGCAGCGTCGATGGAGAATCGTAATGGTTTGGACTTCGGAGCGAGTCGGTTGTTCTTCTTTTCATTGAGCTAAGAAAGCGAAAGAGCGTACTACATAGCTCGCGTTTGGATAGCGTCAGTGATAACTCTGTCGAGCAGTCTCGTCTCGGCGAAAGAGCTAAGAGGGATTGAAGTTGGGGGGGGGGGGGGCGTCATGTCCGTGTCATTATTTGCAGATGGGCGTGCATTGCTGGGGGGTCGTGTTCCGTCGCGAGTGCTGAGTGGCACATGTCCTCGTCTCAACATGTCCAAGCACGTCGGAGCAAGTCCACGTGACGCATGGACATTTCCAATGACGCCGTGTGTCCAATTCGCAGGTTCTGGCGGAGGTGGCCATTGATTCGGGCTGCGCCACCGTGGCGGAGGTGACCAAGCGCGGGAGCGAGTTTTGGGACGAGTTTGAGTTTTACCTGTCCGACCTGCTGGTGGGGCTGGTGCTGGATGTGTTCATCATCACCTGTATCGCGCCCGTCGCCGTCATCGGCGCGCAGTCCGGCGCCTCGAAGAAACGAGGCATCGCCAGGGTGGTCGCCGGTTTCCCCAGCGCCTTCTTCGAAAAGAGCATCAAGGGCGTGAAGGAGTACAGCTTCGGGCAGCGCCTGGGGTGCCTTGCACAGAACGGGCTGATGTATGGCGCAGCTGGTGCGGTGTGTGGTATGTTAGGTCAGGCTATCGCCAATCAGGGGATGTTGCTGAAACGTCACATGCAGGGTGGGGCAAAGGAGAGCGACGTTGCCATCCCTGACGTAGGCACCACCGGCCTCACGTGGGGCGTCTTTATGGCTGGCTCCTCCAACCTGCGTTATCAGGCGGTCTTTGGGCTGGAGAGGCTGGTGGAGATGACGCCGCTGGCACAGAACCGCGCCATCAACAACGCCATCTCCATTGTCATCCGCTACACCAACAACATCTACGGCGGTGCCAATTTCATCGACCACGCTCGCTTCTTCGGCTGCCAATAGAACACCCCCTCACTTATCCCCCCCCCCCCCCCCCCCCCTTCAATTATCTCCAATTATTGCAACGCAGTAATTAACCCCTGCCGTGCACATTCCCTTTCCTTCCATCACTCCCCTTCCTCGTTGGGCCGCAACACTATCAACAAAGTAGTTTCTTCCATTGCACCTCAGTCATTGATCTTCTCATTCGATCCGGCCCGCATGTCAGTGCGTAAGTTCGCTTGCGCAGCATTGCCAAACGACCATGTTGTATCTGAGAGCTGAATTGAGACAGCAGCGTTGGCCTAGTGAAAGGAGTTTGCCCGTGATTTAACTGTTACCGCATTTCACCATGACGCCTGATGGCTCAGATTCCCAGGGCGGTTGGATGGCATAACGGGCACTTAAGGCGCACGCCTTTGGTTGGCGACATATGGGGAAATGAATTCGATATTTCAGGAATAAATAGGTGCAGCACACAACAGGGGGGTGGCTGTCTCTATTTTCGCAATTTTATTGGCTGTGTTGGAAGGCATAAGTTTTGCTTTTGCGATGTCCGTGCAACGTTTTCCTGTTTTTGGAATATGTCCGAATTTACAATCAGCTGAGTCAAGCAGCTACGTATGATAATTCCAAGGCAAACCCTAACCGTCTTCACTCTTGCCGGGTGATGAGCTCAGCAAAATGTGTCGGAAATTAGTCTGATTGCCCATCTTTGTGAGTGCGTTGTCCAGCGATTGCAACTAAGTCTCAAAATTGCAAGTATGAACTGCAAAAAAGCATAAAACTTGGATGCATGCCCCGTTTCATTCATGAATTTGTGGTTCACGCACGCGACACTCGATAAATTTGGGCGCGATTAATTCATGCGGGGATGAAAAAGAATCCATGGATGTATTGATTAAAGAAGGCACTAATTCACGACAGCAACAACAAAATTGAGCACCCTTTGACGGGTGCGTTGATTGAATAGGGCACATTTCTTGGACTCATTGCTACGGGAAATGGGGCCATTTGCATTGATGCATCAGTATTGGTCTCGTGGAACGTTCATCTAGGAAGGGGGGGGAGAGGGGGCGTTGCTTTCAACTAATTAATTGTTCGGTATCCATTTTTGGCGCCTCTTCTACGTACTTTGATCGGACCTCATCCGTTGAAAGCGGGGAATGGCTCCTCATATATTATGTCGAGATAGAATGTGGGGACTTGACAAGTGCAATTTCATGTGCTCGTGGGTTGGGTCTCCCTCGTATTTCGCGAATCTATGGGATCTGTGGAGGTGTGTTGCAGTGTCCCTATTAATCTACACGACATTACACGAATGCCCAACCTCTGACTCATGCCATGGATACCAAGCAGCAAGTTACACAAACATCAAGCGAGTACATGCCTCAAAATTGATGCGACATCAACTTTCAGCGCACTCCAAAGCCGATGGCATTCGAACGGCGTTCATGAATATGGCGGGCAAGTGCAATGATAAATAGGACATCTTTTGATGCATTGTGTGTCTAAATACCACTTTGATTAGCCCGTGAATAATAAACCGTGGCTCTAGTAGTGCAATGACGAGCCGAATTACCAAATGAGGGCCGTGCATGGAGTTCAACAACAAAAGCGAATAGCATAGACATATATATTTGTGGTCTTATAGAAATCAAGCCATATGCATGCATCGATGCGCGCCACAAAATTTCCTCAACTCGATGATATATGTAATGGATAAAACTGTTTGCTTAGATTTAGACAGTAGGGCATTAATTTTGGGATAAATATTTGCGGCGGACGCATCGATTTTACATCGGGTTTATCGGCGAGTGTTCATCGACGCGTCGATGCGACTGACGCATCATGCTTCATCTATGAATGCGTCGATTACCGACGCGGGGGAATAACATCAGCTAGTAAAATTCGTATTAATAATAAGCTCGGAGTAGCAAACTCGCGTATACTACTTCTTTCATCACCCATTGTCCCGTGTTTTGCTCTTCACAGTTTGATATGGTTTGGACACACAACTTGCTCGATATGTAATGTTTTTGGCTTGATGGGTGGTGCTAGTCCCTCGTCTCCCTAACTTATCGTCTCACTTCGGAAGGCAACACCTAAGAACACCGTGTCATTGTCCACCCAAAGACGACGAACCGTGAGCCCAAGAGAACGGATGATAGTCAACAAGCGACGGGACGAGGCGGGAGCCTGATCATTGGAGCGGACCGCATCATGCAACATGAAGCGGCTATGAAAATCAACCGCACACAAGTTGTACCGCCGTCCTCACAAAAACGGAAGACTCATAGGACCGCAGAAGTCCAAAACCTTGGACCTCAAAGACACCAACATTCCGGTCAGCCGGCTCACGCGAGATACGGCAGACGTGCAAATCACACACAACACATGTCTCGCAGAAGCCCAACTTCTCCGACGCAGAAAACGCCACACCTCCACCGGAGTGGCCAAGAGCCCGTCCGATTGCGACTCGCCAAGGTGACCAAGTCGGGAATGCCACAACCGTTCTTCCGATGGCGCAGTGGCGACCGAAGCGGTGGGAATCGACGAAGCAACCCGCGCAGGAAACCACACCAACGAATGCGCGCGCTCTCACCGAACGACCATTCCACCACCATGACCGGCATGAAGCCGAAGGTGGTCCACGGGATCAGCAAACACCACACAATGACCGTGTTGCCGAGCTTGGGCGAGGTTGAAAAGCTTATGGAAAGACCACTACGCACGACGGGATAGCTCAAGAACGTGGAGCACATTCTTTAGCATGGCAGAAATCTCCTCTCCACCGTCAGCCTTCACGACGATGCGGACCGAGCCCACGCCAACAACGCGGGCAATAATACCCATCATCTACAGCCGGTCAAATTTCGCTCGATACTCACTGAAGTCACGGGACACGCTAGTCATGTGATGGTTGGCGCCGCTGTCAGCCAGCCACATCCACGCTTCCCCATCGCGCACGAAGATGTGTCGAGTCTCGGAGAATGGCCTCGCAGGGGTGGCCGTCACGCCCATGCCCGCCGGAAAAGCAACGGGCGAGTCCACCTGCGCAGAGTTACCTCCGGTGTTGTTGTCCGGGCACTCGGACATGCGATGCCCCTTCTTCACACAGCCATAACAAATACCACGAAAAATCCTCGAAATTGCGGCTTCAAAAGTTCAGTCTTTACGTCATCATGAGACGCTGCAAAAGCCGTAGGCGTTGGAGGCTCCGCTCTATGTAATTGCACGCGACTCTCGACGTGCATGCCCTTTTGACGAAGATCACGCTTGACGGCATCCATGCTGAAGTTGTGTTCGTCCACGTGTCGGTGATGGAGTAGTATTCGCTGCGGAGGCCCTTCACCAAGTACATTATGATACGCCGGTCGTGGGCGACGTTCCCAACTTAGGTAAGTTGTCGTTGCAATTAATCAAACCGGTGCATATATTGAATGCCGCTCTCGCCGTCCGCTTGCGGCGTGTCCAAGTTCTGCAATAGCGCCGTACCCCGGTAAATACAATCGTCCTCATAATGATTGAGTAACGCGGTCCACGCAGTGTGGCCGCAAGTCTTGCCATTCTCGCTAACATTCTCGATATTGGAGAGATCGTCCTCCGGCAGCGCAAGAATCATTGTAAAGTACATGTCGATTTGTTGTTGAGAGGAAGCGGCACCATCCGATGACAAAGCCGGAGCCCACTTTTGCATCATGTCAAATGCACGGAAACTTTTCTTCCTCACATCAAAATCTCGTCTCTCCTCAGCGAACTTCGGTAGTTTTACGGAGTCCATGACAAGTGCGTCGGATGAGTTCTCAAGAGCACCAGAAAAGCAGGAAAATTGCCAACAAGAAAAGCACTAAGTACCAGTCAAGAGGTGGACACACACGGCTCAGGAAAAGAGACGACCAAGGGCTGACCGAAGACGCAACTGTACCCCCGGAATCTATACAGCTAAGGCAATCAGAAACGAGTCTCAAAAGGTCGGTTAAGCGACGTCGTACACGAGTGCTAGTACTCTTGTGAGAAAATGCCTATCCAAAAAATCAGCCGGACCGCTATAGGCTTTCAAGAGAGAAATGGCAAGTGACAAGCTCCGGAAGTGAATAAACTCAAGAAAGCGCCAAGGTAAAACAAAATAAAGCATGCCGATCTTCACGTCACACGAGTCGGTGTGCAGGGGTTCAAGGCTTCGAGCGACACAACCAAGTCGCTACCAGCCGGGTACCGAAATAAAGCTACAAACGCAAGCAAGAGCCAGCCACTTTGTAAGCTAGCCGCACCTGGCGTATCGTGCGACACCACAAAAATCTACCACCATTCCAGAAGCAAGCTCTAGGTTCCAATCACGACAAATGACTCCAACAACTAGCAGTTTGAGGGCCCATAACATGTATAAGTTGAGGGGGGGATAAGGAATGCTTACACTCACTGAATGGCATTGCATATCATCTCACCCTCATCAAGTGCGTCGCACTTGCCTATCATAGGACACGCACTCACCTTTTGGTGAGCACACGCCTACGTATATTCTGAGCATTCTTTAGATGATATCTAGCGCTCAGCAATTTGCCACCATCATCAACAAAATCCACTCTATTCTTGATTGGCTTGTCATAGTGATGATTCGCAACCGTACTATCACGATACTACTCGACCAACATTGTTGTATAGCAACTCAAGAAGCACGCAACACTATATTTCTCAACACACGGAGTGGGGGCATGGAGCGGTGAGAGGGCGAGGTCGGGTGGAAGATAAAGGGTGAGCGCCCGAAGCACATAGGGAGAATAAAGCCGGAGTGGAGGTCACACGGTGGCGAGCTTAGCGAAAGTGGGCAAAAGTGGAGGGGGCAGCACCATTTATGAAAATGTTAGTGTGTCTGGCGAAGTTAGAGCGCCATTTGCGGCCAGCAAACCGTATGCCACAAGGGGCGCAAGTGTAACATACCCCCCGCGATGGGGACAAAACACTCGATGCACTTAAGCCCGGCTCCGACCCACAAGTATACTCATGGTCACCATCTGTACTCGCACGCCCTCGGGAGACACTACTTCAACCATAAATATTTGGTACGCTAGACACTTGCCGCACAACAATTCCAATACGCGCGGCTTGTCACACTACAATATCAACATTAGTAACTACAGTGCGCCGCACACGAACAAAAGCACGAGCACTAGTATCCACAGCCGCAACCTTCTGCCCACCAGTAGCATATTGAAATTGAAATTGAAATTGTTTACAACATGTACCGTATGCGCCGGTTTTTCACCAAAAGCCGGATGCGTCGGCTGCTGTCTCTGGGCCCTCCCAACTATGCCATACAGGGAACTTAGAAGTCAGGGCTAGACCGTTAACCACCTAATCCAACCTCTCCAAGGGTGTTCGGGGGTTTTACTCCCCCCCGGGGAGGTGTGCTAGTAGAGTCGAAGGTTGTGTGCATTTAGGGTCGTGCGAGGTCGTGCGGGACTTGATGCGGTATATGCGTAGGAGGTGATGCAGCCATTGGACAGTATGCGTATGGAGGTGTGCAAGAATGCGAGATGTGTCGAGTCGTGCTTTGGAGACGAGTTTATCCGGAGGGTCGGTGCGGGTGGTGAGAAGGGAGGTGAGACTCGTGATGGTGGAGGAGTGCGGTGTACCTGTGCGGCTCATGACGATGGGGAGGATGTCGACCACTGTGCCTGGCCAGTGGTTTCTGATGGCGTTCGCAAGGGGTGTGTATTTGGCACGTATGAGGTCGGCTGTGTGAGAGAGGTTGTTGTCTGTGCAGTATTTCCATTCTCCTATCTGAATCTTTTTTATGGATGCGTAACGTCGGCGACCGTTGGAGTGACCAACGAATCTGGGTTCGAGGATGCGGATGAAGTCAGGTTTGTGTGCAGGGGGACGAAGTAGGGGGGGGAGAATCTCAGGGGGGAGGACGGCGGGGCATGAGGTTAGGGAGTCATGCGAGAGACCTTCGTCAGCAGCAACAAGGCGGGTGGGCATGTGGGTGGGGTGAGGTGGGTGGCAGTCAAGTGGGGTGTGGGCAGGGGTGGGGGAATCAAACGATTTTATGGGTTTGTTACCGAAGTCTGCGGTGATGGTTTCCCAGCGTCCTCCGTTGTGGCGTTCCAGTAGGGAGAGTAGGAGTTGCAACGCGCTGTTGTGTCGGTCCTGTCTTAGACCAGACATAGAGGGGCAGTTACCGGCCATATGGCCGTTGCTAGTGAATTGGCCACAGAGGGGGCAGCGCAGGGTGGGGTTGTAAGTAAGTAGGCGGGTGTTATGGACGCCCCACATGAATTCTTGTTTGTGTGTGAACTGGATATTTGTGAGGGTTGAGTGTTTTTTGTGGTAAGAGAAGTCGGCGCCGTCCTTCGCGGCGCGGGCGAGGAGGGCTCCGTGTTTGGTTGTTTGCGAGAGAGGAGTGTGTGTGTGTTTTGTGCTGAAGTTGTGTGCGTCGGACTTGAGGTTGGTGTATCGGTAGGGTCTGGGTTCCCCTAGGGTTTGTGGGATGAGGGTGTATGGCCATGTCCAGTGGCCTATCGTGACCTCTGAACCTATGGTGTATGTAGTATCGGGTGGGTGGCCATCTGCGACTAGGTTGGCGAGGGTGTCTGCGAGGTCGTTGCCGATGGAATGGTTGTGGGCTTTGATTTTGCCGAGGTGTGTACGGATGCCTGCTTCGCATCGGGTTTTGAGGGTGTGTGTGATAGAGAATAGGGTGTCGCGGTGAATGTTGTGTCGGTAAGCGGAAGGGCAGTTTAAGTAACCTTGTATGAGGCGGAGGGAGCACGCACTGTCTGTGAGGAGGTGGGTGTAGCCAAGTTGGAGGCCTATATCTATGCCAGCTAATTCAGCACGATTTATTGTATGTGAGGGAGGGGTAGAGGTCACCAGGATTTTGATTTTGGTGTCCGAGGCGGGGTGGGTAGCTGCTGCTCCGAGGGGGGTCGAGCTGCCTTTTTTCGAGCCGTCTGTGTATACAAAGTCCTGCCAGTTCCAAGCAGGGGTGCCTCTGGTGGGGGGGTACGTTAGATGCACGCGGTCCGGGAGGGGGTATGTGAGGGGGTGAGTTGGGTTTGGGGGGCGGTGGTATATACCTGCTGAATGGGGTGAGTAGGTGTCAAAGAGGTGTGGGGGAGGGGGGGTGATGATGGGGTTGGGGAGGTGAGTGTCGTAGATAGATTCGAGAGTGTTGTGAAGTGCGGTCATAGCTGTGGGTGATGGGAGGGTGGAGAGTGCGAGGGGGTTAGCGACGAGGTATATGTCGACCATCCATCGTGTGCCGAACGGGGTGGGGGTGGGGTTGCCGGTGTGTTGGTCGGGGGGTAGGAATGTGTTTGCGTCATTGGGGAGGGTGTAGAGGTGGTGGGTGTATGGGGAGTTGATGTATTTGGAGTGGCGGTAGGGTGTGTGTTCCCATCGGGGGAGAATGAGTATGGTTGCGCTGGGTGTGTGAGGGGCTGTGAGGTGTGCGCTGGTGATAGCGTGTTCCATGGCTCGTCTCATGCATTCGTGGTCGTATTCGGGAGCGAATTTACCGGTTGGGAGCATGTCGAGGTCGGGGTTGATGGGGTCATGGTTGAATGTGATAAGGGGATGTGACCACGGAGGGGGTCCGGGGTCCGGCAAAATGGGTGTGGTGGAGGGGACATAGCCGGAGTTAAATGCGGTGAGGGCGGTGGGGCCGGAGGGGGTCTCACTGATGGTGTCGTGGAGTTGTAGGCATGGGGCCCACTGCACTTCGTGGAGGAGGGTGAGGTCGTGTTGTTGGCCGCGAGCACACCACTCGCACTGCCATGTGGCGGGTCCCTGAGCTGGGCGGCACTGGGAGTGTATGGCAAAGTGCGGGCATGTGCAGCAGGTGGAGGAGGGTTCTGTGTGCAGGGGATCATGACAAATGGAGCAGGCAGTGGGGGAGGGGGAGGGGAGGCATACCGATGTGGGAGTGGAGGAGATGAGGCGGAAGCCGTCGTCGAGTTGTAGCTGAATGTCCCATCAGTAGCAACATTTGGCCGCCAACCAGCACTAGCAACTGTTGTAGTTCCACATGCAGCAGCACAACCACCACAAGCAAACCTCTGCCCACTAGCATTAGAAGGTGCACCACGAGCTACACCCTCACTAGCGTCAATCCTTAGCCCACGAACATCCACGCCCCACGACTAGCACCGGCAGCCCCCCGCAAACCAGCAACGGCAGGTGCAGCTCGCCGCGCACCACAAGCAACACTAACAACCCGCCGCATAGCAGCACCCGCACCACCACACCCGGGCGGATTCGCAAAGGGACGACGGGCGGCACGTGTAGCATACGCACAAGTGGCGCGCAGTACATAAGCCCAAGAGCTACATGGGGGGTAAGAGAAAAAGCGGAGCGAAGACGGCGTCTTGCATGAGGTCGAGGAGTGGCGCGGCGGCCCGGTGCGGAAATACGACATGAGAAACAAGGGGGCACACATGATTCGTCGCACGGACCGTCGCACGGGTACTGTGAGCACCTGAGTCACGACGGGGAGGTGCAAACGCGGAGGACCGGACGAAAGGAGGACGAGGAGAGGGGAAGCCAATCGGGACGGCCCATGAACAAGACGCGAAAGCCGGTCAACGGCCCGATCATAAGAGGACACACAGAGCCCTCCCCTCCCCCCTATGCCTCCCCGCTTCAAGCAGGGAGGAGGGAGGGAAAGGAGTAGGCGGGGGCGACATGGGCGCCCCCGATGAGGGATGAGGGGAGGAAGGATTTCGGCTGGTCAAGAGAAATAATCTTTGTCTAGAAAAGCAAAGGCATTGGAAAGAAAAGGCAGTGGAAACCACCAAGCAGAAAGGAGAAAGGAGGAGCAATCCCAATGACCATTATGACCCTGCTGATGTTGTGGCATGCCTTCTGTTCTCCGGGCTTAGGTTTTCCCCTCCTTTCTTCTTTTTGCTTGTTGGTCTCCACTTTTTTTATCGGATGGTGGCAAAGTTCATCTAAGAACCGGCCTTAAACTGTGTACAGGTAAGAGACAAGCAGCAGGGAGGGAAATCACTTTTTTCATCTTGTAAAGAAATCCTTTTTTATTTCGGCCGTGCGCGTACCTGTACGGTACCAGACATACACTGTTACAGTACATGCGCGCGCGCCCTGCTACAGTAGCATTCATAGCATACTGCTGCGCGCAGGGTTCTTCACAGTTCTTCACATGCGAATACGCAGCCCCGCCTCAAAACTTCACGCCCGCCCAGCAGCACAGCCACGTCACATCATCATCCCCCATATATACATTTTTTGCGTGTATGCCTAGCATGTGCATGTTTCAGTAAGAACCCTAAGCGTATCGCGGCGTAGTCAACAAAGATCCCGACTATTTTCGACGTCCGACCGCTTGCTGTCCGTCAGTCCGCCGTCACTATACTGTATACTCCCGTAAAAGCTCGGCAGCACTACTTTGGCTGTGGCGGCGATATGAACGCGAATGACCCGAAGCCGTGGGTACTTCCCGCGGAGGTGCTAGTTTCGGTCGTGACTCTACTTGAGCCAACGCACCGCGGGGTGGTGAAGCACGTCAGCCGCGATTGGAGGGTTGCTGTGCGAGCGGTGGCGGAGGCAAGGGAGGGCGACGGGTTGATTGACATCAGCAGCTTCCGCCTGCGTGCCTCGTCCCTGTGCGAGAGCTTGGACCTTGTCAAGTGGGGAAGGGGGACCCAGGGATGCCCCTGGTCTCTAAACCAATGGATGGAGAAGGCAGCAGGTGAGGTGCATATGCCAATAAGAGAGTTAGTTGTTGAATAAATAAAGTTACGGATGCTAAAGTAAGGGAAGCTGCGATATTGCCGCGAGCCCGCGAAGAGTCACTACGTATATAAGAATAACCTATTTCTATATGCGTTTGGGTATATCGTCCTTTAATTATATGGAATATGTTATGAAAGGTCCGGTGTTAATACACTACCGCGGGTGCGGCGTCGTCAACTTGCTGAGATTTTGTTGTTACCGCTGCCCTACTAGTGCACTACCGTGAGTGTGCATAGCGACCGTATTCACGTAATATTGAATACGTCACTCAAAGAGCTCGGTAAACGCACCCTATCTTAGTAACATGTATGAGATATTTGCCGTCATGGAACAATATTTCCGGCGTGACCCCCCCCCCCCCCCCCCCCCCCCCCCCCCCCCCCCCCCCCCCCCCCCCCCCCCAAATCTCACTCGTGCATCGATCGTCGGCAATAGTGGTGCGCTGTGCGTGAAAAAAAAAGGCGCTATAGCTAGACACAAGTTTCACCTTTTTACATGTATTGTCTCGCAGCAAGGAGTTCTTGCTCTTTGCCATAGGGTTTAAGGGTATTCAAAAAGTATTGTATAACATATCACACGTACGAGCGTTAGGCGTCAAACCTAGGATGCTCGGTTGGGGAGGTCGAAAGCTTTAGTAACATTTACAGCAGACGTTGGTGGCCACCTGGTTGGCGTCAAACTTGCGCCCATCAAGGTAGTTATTAAATGTGGGCAAGATAGTGATGAAACATGTGTGCGCAAGACAAGTCTAGCGTTATACCGAGTTTTAGACTTCCATGTTTTAAGAACGGATCTTAAAACGTGGTGTCGGTTTCCTGCTCCGCAGCTCCAGCACAAGTCGAGTGTGTCCAAGTTGCCGAACCCGTACACTCGCATCGCGGGCCGTCCCGTGGTTATGATTGCTTCTGAATTACTTCGGCCCCCGTGGGTCTCAATGAGACAATAAAGAACAAAGTACTAGGCCGAGTCGTTGATGCAGTATGCTGATAAGACACTAAGTACTACGCTGAGCGATTGATACTGTATGCTGATCAGACACTAAGTATTACCGTCATCGATTGATACAAAAAAAAATCTTACAAGAAAAAGCAGTGGAGGCCACCAAGCCAAAAAAAAAGGAAGAAAGTAGGAAAAAAAACCAAAGCCCGAAGAACAGGAAGGCATCGATTGATACAAGATTCTGACTAATAAGAAAATCAGTATGCAGCATTTTGTTCGTCGATCTACTTCTCTTCCGTTTCGGCGTTTCTTGGATGGGGGATGTGCGACGTGAATTCATGCAACGTCTTTCTGCTGCTCTTCATGGCACTTTGGGTTCTTATCTCCGCGAGGCTTTTCAGGAGGGCAGTGCTAGTGCTGTGGCATGCCTTCCTGTTCCTCGGGCTTAGATTTTTTTTCCCTCCTTTTTTTTTTTTGCTCTGAGACCGGGCAAGGCGAGAGGTGATAACGATCACGCCTTATCGCTACCACATGATTGTACGAACTCCGTATAGATATGATACCTCGCTTGATGGCCTCACGATATATATTCTGATAACTTATTATGCTCTGTCTGGGCGCCACGGCTGGAGTCTCATCAATAGCACTAAATAGCAAACTCACCGTATTTATATCATTGTGATTTATATTTGCCAGCTAAGCGTACTGGTCGTGCGACGATATTTTGACCATTTCTTAGCGATTTCTGGGTTTTGTCGCATCTATATCGTTACCCCAGATCAACGTCGACCGTCAGATCGTCCATCCATAAATTGCAATTTTATTACGGGTACATGTACTGTCAACCATTTACTTTTCGGGCCGGGGGCGGAAATTCTGTGTATGAAATATCATTGTTACAGAGAATTGTAACAGAGGGTGCCGGTGCGGGTTCCCTGCCAGTCCCATATCCCGGGGGCGCCAAAAGAATAAAAATAAAAATCATTGTTACAGTTCCCTAGATAAGGCCGACAACTATCTACTAAAAAAAAATCTTAAAAGAAAATGAAGTGGAGGCCACCAAGCAAAAAGAAGAAAAGAGGAAAAAACAAAAAACCTGAGCCCGAGGAACAGGAAGGCCGACGCTGTTGCATGCCGGCCACTACACGTACCTGTACCTTAGCTAGTGGTATAGCGGAACAGCAACAACGTGATAAAAATGAGTACGTTGTTGTACTGCACGGTACGTGTATTCATTTGTATCATATCGCGTCAGCACTTCGCGGTAGCGACTACACGCGTGCTATTCCAAGTAAAATAATTCTTACAAGAAAAAGCAGTGGAGGTCACCAAGCAAAAAAAAGAAGAAAGAAGGAAAAACCCCAAGCCCGAGGAACAGGAAGGCATGCCACAGCACCAGCACTGCCCTCCAAGTTATTCCAAGTTACTAGGAATAGCGGTATACAGCCCCCCGCCCGCGCCATGGATCGTTACACGGGGTGACACTGACCAAGATCCATAGCGGTCATTCGCTTCCTCCTGAGTTGTGCGTTTTGCCGACTGGCGGCGTTGGCGAGGGCGCTCGGTCCTTCCGCGCCCGCCGCGGTAAATACGGCACGCTTTTGCACGCTTGCATCGCTGAGCCTTCGACAAGAACAACGTCGTCCACCACGGGATCTTCCGATTGGGTTGCCATGGGAAAAAAAGTATGACCACGGAGGGTGCGTTGATTGGCTCTGATAGTGCGCTACAATGTCGGGCGAGCCGCTATTTGAACTTATTTGAAACCAATATCTCTGCAATCCCACTTCCCGAGGCCCAAACCCATAGCGCGGCTGCCCAAACCTATAGCGGTCCGTTGTTATTTCGTTGTTAGATATGGATGTAGGTCGTCCATATTACTTGAAAACAATATACGGTCTCATCCGACAAGAACTAATGAATGTTGCCACTTCTACTTTACCGTGGGCGGTCCAATTGCGCAATTCGTATGATTCTATCTCCACTATGGGCGGGTTTTCTGAATCGCATCTCGTGGTGTTGACTAACACATTGAACCAAAACCTTTCCGATTATGCCGGGCCCGATGTCGAGTTGGTGGTATCTACGGTCAACAATGCGGTGGCACCCGCTACCCAATTGACTAGCCTACAACTTCCGACTCCCGATGCCCTCGCTCGCTTTTGAAATTCCGGGGGGCACATTCAACGGGGCATTTCGCGCATTCTTCGTGCCCGGGCCTACCTTGACCTCTTGGCGTTTTGCCAACATTCCCCACCGGACTATATGAGGGTGATTTCGGGTACGGGTCGCGGGGCTTTGGCTCTCTTTTTCGCTTCACATGAGTCGAGTTTCAAGGTGCCATCCGATTACTATACGATGGCAGCCCACCGGGAGCCTGGCTTGAATGCGGAGCGCGCCGCTCATGTTCGAAAATGCCCTCGGTGCAATGAGGCCCCTCCAGAATATCGCGGGTATGGATCTTCGTCGACGGTATCGAGCATCTTTATATCGGGTGAGCGCTCAACAGCCGCTATGCTCATGGACCATATCCCCTGGTGCCCGTGCTCTTGGTATATCATTCAACTCCACGACCGTATTGTCCACGTGCTTGAAAAGCTCATGCTTGAAGCGGGGGCTACTAAGGACCGGGACTTGCGGTTGGAGGTCCGCCGTATTCGGTCGGGAGCTTCACGTGATCGTCCTGGGGATGTGGTTTGGTTAGACTTCATGGCTCCGCACCGTCATCTTGTTATTGATGTGACGGTTACAAGTGCTCGCACGAACACAAATGTTCCTCGTATAGGTGCTCGCCTCTCACTCCCTGGCGGCCTCACTCAACATGGCAAACTTGATGCGGACCTCCGCACTTCCGCTTTCCTTGGCACGCCTTCGGTTCAGTCGGTCCATTACTACTATCCCTTCGCCATGGACGATGGGGGCCGGCTGGCGCCGATAACGCCTGAGTTGGTTGATCGCTTGGCTATTTTGATGGCTGTTCTTCGCTTCCCTAGCATGGGTGCGGCTGACTCTCGTTCCTTGCGTTATGATAGTTATGTCCGTATGCAACATTTTGTTCGTCGATCTACTTCTATTCCGTTTCGGCGTTTTTTGGGGGATGTGCGACGTGAACTCATGCAACGTCTTTTTGCTACTCTTCATGGCACTCTGGGTTCCTATCTCCGCGACGCTTTTATGATGCTGTGACATGCCTTCATGTTCCTCGGGCTTAGGTTTTTTCCTCTTTTCTTCTTTTTGCCTTTTTCTTGTAATAATTCAATATTACTTGAAAAACGCGGAATAGGAGGTATATTCGCGAATATACCTCCAATTATTTTCCTCGACCTATAGCTCGTATCGCTTCGCGATTTATTATTTATTACTAATAATTCCGACGTGTTGTACGTTTCCGTACCGCTATCTCTATTCCGCTATTATTTCATCTAGTGGCCAGCCTAATAAGAAGGCGACTTCTAAGACGGTGCCAAGACAACGTCGTCCTAAAGACGAGCCTTCCCGACCGTAGTTGTGTTCCTATGACCTTTAACAATGCAAACACAGACCTAGGTTGGGGTTGGAGTGGTTAGTTCTCATGAACATGCCGGGTCTGTCGTTTTTGTGCTCACCTTTTCGAGTATTGCAGTCGCTTTGTTTTAAATCGGCTTGCTGCATCTACCCCCCGCCTACGACCACCTTCCCAGGAGCAACGCCCTCTACAGGGTCTTGCGGGTTGACACAAAGCTACTCGCCTAAATTTGTGCCTGCTAAAGACGCCACGGCCGCAATAACGAGCATGCCATCTCGTACGGATATGGTGGCGTTTGGCCTTGCGATTAGCCGATCTTGCCTCTGAACTAGTGGTGACTGGCGGCGTGCCGCAAAGGTCTGGTTTTTAAAGGAGAGCGAGAAATGGTGTCAAGGCACCACCTCACTGACGGAAAAGTACTAAGGCTTGTAGGGGGCGAGCTGGTGCTTAGGTAACACATGCCTAGTACCTAGGTACTGATTATAGTACCTAGGTACTTGCCCCGTAGTTGGATAAACTTAGTCCTAACGGGGATAAAACACAGTCCTAATAATGCCTCCTTATTATGTTTTGATGTGTGTTGCAGGTATTGTGTGTTCACCATACAAATATGTGTCGAACGAGTAGTAAATTGTCCGTTGTTTGTGAACTAACATCGATTCTGCCTTGCTTTATATATTTTCAATATTATATTCAATCATTTTCTGTTCTTTTTGCAGAGACAGGACAAATGGAGGTGCTGGAGTGGGTGACAGAAGAAGGCTGCCCATTGACGGAGGCTACTTGCGCCGCCGCCGCCCGTGGAGGCCAATTGCCCTTGCTACAATGGATTATGGAGCAAGGCTGCCCTTGGGATGAGCGGGTATGCCGCTATGCTTCTGGACGAGGTCATTTGGAGATGTTGCAATGGGCGAGGGAGCAAGGTTGCCCTTGGAATGCACGCGTATGTGGGGGTGCCGCTTCTGGAGGTCATCTGGAGGTGTTGCAATGGGCAAGGGAGCAAGGCTGCCCTTGGGATAAGTGGGTATGTACTAAGGCCGCTGAAGGAGGTCATCTGGAGGTGTTGCAATGGGCGAGGGAGCAAGGTTGCCATTGGGATGAAGAAGTTTGTAGTGATGCCGCTAAAGGGGGACATCTAAATGTGTTGCAATGGGCGAGGGAGCAAGGCTGCCCTTGGGATGAGCGGGCATGTACGAAAGCCGCTTCTGGAGGTCATTTGGAGATGTTGAAGTGGGCGAGGGAGCAAGGCTGCCCTTGGGATGAAGACGTATGTAGTGATGCCGCTTGTGGAGGTCATCTAGAGGTGTTGCAATGGGCGAGGGAGCAAGGCTGCCCTTGGGATGAAGACGTATGTAGTGATGCCGCTAAAGAGGGACATCTGGAGGTGTTGCAATGGGCGAGGGAACAAGGCTGCCCTTGGGATGAAGAAGTATGTAGGTATGCCGCTTCTGGAGGACATATGGAGGTGTTGCAATGGGCGAGGGAGCAAAGATGCCCTTGGGATGAAGAGATATGTAGGTATGCCGCTTCTGGAGGTCATTTGGCGGTGTTGCAATGGGCGAGGGAGCAAGGCTTCCCTTGGGATGAAGAAGCATGTCGGCATGCCGCTTTAGGAGGTCATTTGGAGGTTTTGAAATGGGCGAGGGAGCAAGGCTGCCCTTGGGATAAGCGGGTATGTAGGGCTGCCGCTTCTGAAGGTCATCTGGCGGTGTTGCAATGGACGAGGGAGCAAGGCTGCCCTTGGGATGAGGAGGTATGTGGGGCTGCCGCTTATGGAGGTCATCTAAATGTGTTGCAATGGGCAAGAGATCAAGGCTGCCCTTTGGATGAAGAAGTATGTGTCTATGCTGCCGCTGGAGGACATCTGGAGGTGTTGCAATGGGCGAGGGAGCAAGGTTGCCCTTGGGATGAAGAGGTATATAGTTACGCCGCTGAAAGAGGTCATCTGGAGGTGTTGCAATGGGCGAAGGAGCAAGGCTGCCCTTGGGATGAGGATGTGTGTAGGAACGCCGCTTTTCGAGGTCATCCGGGGGTTTTGCAATGGATGAGGGATCAAGGTTGCCATTGGGATGAGGAGGTACATGGGGCTGCCCCATCTGGAGGTCTTGTGGAGGTGTTGCAATGGGCACAGGAACAATTTAGCTCTCTGGATGGGCGGGCATGTGTGGGTGCCGCTTGTAGAGGTGATTTACAGATGTTGCAACGGGTAAGGGGATACGGCTGCCCTTGGGATGAAGAAGTATGTGGGGTTGCTGCTTCTGGAGGTCATTTTGAGATGTTGCAATGGGCGAGGGAGCAGGGCTGCCCTTGGGATGAGCGTGTTTGTGGGGCTGCCGCTTCTGGAGGACATTTGGAGATGTTGCAGTGGGCGAGGGAGCAAGGCTGCCCTTGGGATGAGCGGGTATGTGGGGGTGCCGCTTCTGGAGGTTTTTTGGAGATGTTGCAGTGGGCGAGGGAGCAAGGTTGTCCTTGGGATGAGCGGGTATGTGGGGGTGCCGCTTCTGGAGGTCATATGGATGTGTTACAATGGGCGAGGGAGCAAGGCTGCCCTTGGGATGAAGAAGTGTGTAGTTATGCCGCTAAAGGAGGACATTTGGAGGTGTTGCAATGGGCGAGGGAGCAAGGTTGCCCTTGGGATAAGCGTGTATGTACGGAAGCCGCTTCTGAAGGTCAATTTGCGATGTTGCAATGGGCGAGGAAGCAAGGCTGCCCTTGGGATGAGGAGGTATGTGGGGGGGCCGCTACTGGAGGCCATTTTGAGATGTTGCAGTGGGCGAGGGAGCAAGGCTGCCCTTGGGATGAGCGGGTATGTGGGGGGGCCGCTTCTGGAGGTCATTTGGAGATGTTGCAATGGGCGAGGGAGCAAGGCTGCCCTTGGGATGAGCGGGTATGTGGGGGTGCCGCCAGAGGAGGTCATATGGAGGTGCTACAATGGGCGAGAGACCAAGGCTGCCCTTGGGATGAGCGGGTATGTATTCTTGCCGCTTCTGGAGGTCATTTGGAGATCCTGCAGTGGGCGAGGGAGCAAGGCTGCCCTTTTGATGAAGTTGCTTCTACATTCCTTTCGATCGGTGGGATGCAACAGAAGTTGAAGCGGACCATGAAAATCCAAAACTTCTTAATGAGTGCGTTATGCCAAACTATTGACACACAAGAAGGTCGATGAACCCCCCCCCCCCCCCCCCCCCCCCCCCCACCCCGCGGCTCGTACCGGAAGGTCGCCTATCCGCACTCAAGACTTGCGAGCGCACGCTGACAGATGCGTTCTTAAAACGAGGTTGTTTTGAAGCTGAGGTCGTGGTATGGACACATCCACATATTTAAATTAACTCATTCAACTCAAACCCGCTTTTATTCGGAATTCTTACACAGGTCGTTATAAAGTATCATTGCTGCGTCACAATTGGATAGCGCTCGAACGCAATATGTCGTAGCGCCGCATTCATGATTCATGGGCAGATCACTTCCATGATAGGCATTGCGCGATATATTTGCATACAACTCTTTGATTACATTGTTGATGATTGTATTTTCAAGTCCGCCCCCCGCTATCTGAACACGAGGGTTTCCTCTGCAAGGAACTCTGGTTTTCTTGGCACAGCGAAAGAAATGTGAGCAATTTAGCTGTGGTCGCTATAACGTGTATATATTACATACTACAGCGCTCCTCCTCAGATCTTGTGAAGAGCAACAGCATGATAATCAGCTCGGTCGCACTTTCCGATCGCGAACCGCCCCACTTTTCATCGCGTCACGCTTTCTCGCCCTTTTGCGGCTTGTCGAGGACGTCCTTTCCACTTCCATTGTAACATTATTTGCAGAATTTATCGCGCCCAGCCACATAATTTCCTCACGCCAGCTTCCAGGTGTCAGTAAATATGCCAGCAGGCGGACCCAAGACTGCCTCTGGCGCTGCCATTTGCTTTGCGATCATACGCTACCTTGATCTCCTTTGTCGACGCCGTGCCCATCTTTCGCTCTTGGGAGCTTCTTCCAGCACTACGGTAAGGTCGCGTTCGTCGATGTCCATATTATCGATCCTCCCGTTTTGTGCCGCTGCACGAATACGTTTCTCTAACCGTATGCCCCGCTTCCTGAATGACGGCATAGCGTCCGGCTATTATTGGTATATTTCATGGACTAACGCGTTTGAATATACCACCCCGGCTATTTCCCGCTTTACGTAGTGGCGACTGCACTTTACTATGTCCTCATGAACTATCTTTATACATACGCCTCCTCAGCGGGCGTTCCTGGTCTAGCTAAAAATACTTTTGAACTGCGTCTCAACATCATTCTACGACGTTGGCTGCCTTGCTTAACCTCAAAATAATATTCCCTCTCGACCTGGGAATTTGGGAACGTATGTTCTAGATCGCGAAGCCGCGCTACCGCTACGATCACGCGGCAACATGCGAAAGCCCACGAACCCCGCGATTGTGCGCTACAGTGTACATGTAATAGATTACGTCGCGACGCCGTTGTCTTACGAAAATATGCAAGCACGCCCCCGAGTAACGCGAGCCTCCTCGTCAAATAAACACGGGACATTCCCAACAATTTGCGAATATGATACTAACGGAGTATTATGCTAGCCCGCTGACCTATGTTATCAGTTGATACTTGGATTGTCGGCCGTATGTTGTAAGTAATAATCACTTGTTAGTAGTTGCAGATAGCTACTACAAGCTATTCTATATATATTTAGTACATGTCTAGATCGGACACTTCGATACACTGTTTCTTTTGGATACAGAGGTGACGCTTGGCTACAGCTCTCCACGTCCTTTGTCCCGACATCAAGCTTCGGACTAGTTGTCTCTTTGACTATCCTTTTGTGTGAATGTGACTGTGTACTAAATGTACCTTGGTTACCTTCCACTATGAACGTGCGTGCACGGTTCCGCAGGTTATGGGCCCCCGCCTCAAGTCACTCACACGCGACCAACTTTTTTCAGCGAGCTGCGATTAGCGACATTCCTAGCTAAACACAACGATTCCCGCGGGTACCTGTACATACATCCGGGGTTCCGGAAAAAGCCCGAAATGATTTTGTACCGCGCGCCGTTACCGCTCTACTGTTGCGCCGCCTGATGCGTATGCGCACTTCCTGATGCTGTAGCCCTCGTCTCAATTGTCTGTGCGCACACGTTTCTCACCCAGCTAGACAGCGGCTAAGCGAAAAAGGCATGACCTTGCAATGATATTTCGCGTATGTTGAACTAGTGCACGCGGAGAGGTGCCGCATCGTGTTCACTCACCCCGATGTCCGGTATCAAGGTTTCCGCCGTGCCGTCTCGTCCGATAACTCGGCATCAGGCCACTGCCATTGGTCCTATCGCCTCCTCCTCTAAAGTCACTCTTCCGAGCAGCAACGAAGCAGGGGATGGTGGAGAAGGAGACTCGGTGGCTCGGTGCATGCGGTTGTACGACCGCGAGATAGGAGCTCAGGGCGCTTCAAGCAGGGACTGGATCCGGATCCTAAGGAGCCGCGAATCCACGAGACTACTCGGGTTCGGACTTGGTCTCGTGGGTCCGGACCCTAGAATCACAGGTAATCGCGGGGTCCGGACCCTAGAATCACAGGTAATCGCGGGGTCCGAACCCTAGGTTCAGTAGGTAATCGCGGGGTCCGAACCCAAGGTTCAGTAGGTAATCGCGGGGTCCGAACCCTAGAATCACAGGTAATCGCGGGGTCCGAACCCTAGGTTCAGTAGGTAATCGTTGGTTCCGGTACCAGTTATTGTAAGTAATCGTTGGCTCCGGTACCAGTTATTGTAAGTAATCGTTGGTTCCGGTACCAGTTATTGTAAGTAATCGTTGGATCCGGTATTCATCGTACTTTAATGGATCCGCGGTAATCGCGAGTACCTCATCCTCGCAAAACGATGTGGAATCGTGATACCCAATCAGTACTCACGATTCCGAGTATCTCACGAATCTGTGGTTGCCCGAAGTGACACGCTGTTTTTTTGGGAGGTATCTGGCAATGCAAATCTGCTGAGGTGTATGTCTAGGATTGGTTCAATAGCCCTGATTGCTGTCATTCCGCAGCCTTGAATCGATTGTAGCCCACCCAAGGGCTATTTAAACGGTGCGTACGCGCTTGAAATCCACCATAACCTGCCCGTCCACATCCAATCCTATCACAATTAGCCGCCACTTCAAAAACCGAGCTCAACGTAAGGCGTCAAGCCTATTGGTCCACCCTGCTGGAAGACTTTCACAACGAGCAAGAGAAAGTTGAAGAGGTAAGCAAGAGTTTCCCCCCCCCCCTCCGCTTTGCCCTCACCCCCGAGTTAGCTGCGTTGTGATGTTCGGTAGCGCCGCATGGCGCCCCCTCCCCGCCTCCGCCCGCACATTTATGTCTGTTTATTTGCTCTATCGAAGCCATAGTAATAGCGTTGCAGTTGAGCTTGTCGACACTTTGTTATCGCTGTTATGTGATGCTTTTCTATTCTTTGCTTTCCGACGTAAAAGGTTACTTTGTCGTTTAGTATATTGTCGCACTATACTGTTCGGTAGCGCCGCATGGCGCCCCCTCCCCGCCTCCGCCCGCATATTTATGTTTGTTTATGCTCTATCGAAGCCATATTATTAGCGTTGCAGTTGAGCTTGTCGGCACTTTGTTATCGCTGTTCTGTGATGCTTTTTTGTTCTTTGCTTTCCCACGTAAAAGGTTACTTTGTCGGTAAGCATATTGTTGCACTGCGCTGTTCGGTAGCGCCGCATGGCGCCCACTCCCCGCCTCCGCCCGCACATTTATGTCTCTGTTTATGTGCTCTATCAAAGCCATATTAATAGCGTTGCAGTTGGTTGTGAATTTGCTGCAGGGGGACTATGTAACCATATCACTTGTTTACCCTATGTTAGGCACTCTGTTAAAGCAGCTGTCGTCACACAGGCCCGTTTCACTGCAAGATGAGCGGAGGGATGTGGACTTGTACACCATCGAAGCGAAGGACATGGAGCCTCATATGGCGGAGGCAAGGGAGAGTCTGCGGGCCGGAATCATTGAGCGTTTTTTCACGAACATAAGGGAGAACGATTACATCAAGATAGGGATTGCGACATTGCTGGACATTCGGTGAGTACCTTGTAATAGTTGTGTGTGCATGTGTTTAAATTTTGCACATGTGTTTCTATTATATACCTGATAAAAATATTGAATGTTGATAAATAGATGTGATTGTATCTGAGCGTCCTTGTGTGTGTGTGTGTGTGTGTGTGTGTGTGTGTGTGTGTGTTTGCGTGTATATGCTTATGCATATTTGTATTGAGTGCTTGTATGTGTGTGTGTGTGTGTGTGTGTGTGCGTGCTTGTATGCGCATGTACTTCTGCATGTGTGTTTGTGTGTGTGTCTTATGCATGTGTGTTTATGTTTGTGTGTGTGTTTGTCTTATGCATGTGTGTGTCTTATGGATGTGTTTGTGTTTATCTGCTTGTGTGTGTGTTGGCTTGTATGTGCATCTGCTTCTGAATGTGTGTGTATGTGTGTGTGGTGTTCGTTTGTGTACCTATTTTGTATGCTCTCTACGTGTTCCTGTGTGTGTGTGTGTGTGTGTGTGTGTGTGTGTGTATGCAAATTTACTTGTGCATTTGCTATGTTAACTAAAAATGTGAATTGTGCAGGTTTAAGAATCTGGACTTCAATGGCATTCGTCCCGACTTTGCGCCTACAATTTTGGCGGCTGCAAGAAGGGAATTTGGAGAGCAGTGGCGCACAGAGCCGGAAGAGAGCGAGCAGAAGGCGGTGCTTATCCAAGCATGAATGCTGCAGAGCTTGGCAAGCAATTGATGTCGTCGAAGAGTAAGTCTTTCACTGCATTCCTTTCCGGGGATTTGAATGGGCGTGTGACGCCCTCTATAGCCAAGCACGTGGAAAAGGATGACTTAGAGCGTTACCTTGAGCTGCCCCAAGAAACGGACAAGGACATTTGTGTGTTGACATGGTGGAAAACACATGCAGCTCTGTACCCCGACTTGGCTTTAATGGCGCGGCAGTACTTATCTATGCATGCTACCTCTGCTGCATGCGAGCGTTTGTTCAACAAAGCGGGGCGAATGCATGACGCGTTCAAGAAGAACACCAAGGAAGATAGCCTAGAGGATGCCTTGTTAGTCTCATGTAATTGTTGAATTATGTATGCGCGAGGAATATGGTTGTCACACAAGTCTATATAAACTGTAAGAAATGGTTGTCTTAAACCTGTTTTCATCCATATTTTGTGCATTTAATGTTCATTTGGTGGACTCGCACTGGCCATGCGATATACCATTTGGCATTACTTGTCACATCATATGTGAAAAATGGTACTGCATCGGAACCTGTTTCCCTGTGATGGCAAGTGTCTTTTTTGAGCCGGAGGGCTATAAACTCACATACGTTGCTTGTGGCACTTGCCGGAGGGACCAAAAGCTTTGCTAAATTGTATGGGATAGACTGTAAAGTACTAATATGTTTGCAGCGGGCAGAAAGTATGGGAAGTGAATTGTACGTATCTACTGTATGGGATCCAAGCATAAGCAGGCGCATAGAACTAGTAGAGATGTAAAAATTCAATTTGCAGTACAAACTTCCCCCAAAATGCGCAATTTGTATCAATTTGCATGAGTACTTCGAGTACTTGTTGGAATCGCGAACCCAACGAATCCAACGGAACCAAAAAATTTAGAAGTACTCATGTACTCGGTTCCGGAATCAAAAACACAGGTACTCGCTGGATCCGAACCCTAGAATCACAGGTAATCGCTGGATCCGGACCCTAAAATCACAGGTAATCGCGGGATCCGGACCCTAGAATCACAGGTAATCGCGGGGTCCGAACCCTAGAATCACAAGTAATCGCGGGGTCCGAACCCTAGGTTCAGTAGGTAATCGCGGGGTCCGAACCCTAGAATCACAAGTAATCGCGGGGTCCGAACCCTAGAATCACAGGTAATCGCGGGATCCGGATCCCTTTTTTAGAGGTACTCACTAGTTCCGGATCCAAAAAAATCAAGTACTCATGGATCCGAACCCAACAAAAAAATGGCGGATCCAGTCCCTGGCTTCAAGAAGCGGAGGCCCCCACCTTCAACCACGCCGGCCGGGGCGATTGAGGCGCGAATTCGCACACTAGAGCGGCAACTGCTCGAGCACCAGGTGGCGTCGTATCAACAACAAGTAGCCCGCCGGGTAGCGGTAGAGGCTCATGCGAGCCTGCATTATGAGATAGCTAGGCTGAAAGGTGAGTTGAAAAAGCGGGGTGCTCGGTCTAATAATACGGAAGGTCTTACCGTAGCTGCTAGGCATCAAGCGGCCTTGAATGCTGTGAGGGCTAGAAATGTAATACTTTCAGCTCGTAATAAAGTACCCAGCAACACAGTTGCACGGCTTAAACGCGCTGAGCAGGAGCGTGTCACTAGGGAGCATCTTAGGGTCGTCAAGAATCGTCGAGTTGAGGAGGAGTTGGAAGACGAGGTCGCCGAGGCGTACCGACCGGCTAACGATAGCAAAAGCCGGAGGCTCACCTTACCCCATCGGTTCAGCGAGAGGTCTGCTAGCGTGCTGGCGAGCGCCATAGCGGGGTGTTTGCATGAGTGCGCACCGAAGGCTTCCTCGGAGGAGGAGGCAAAGAGGTGCCAGAGCCTCGTCGTCGAGAGGCTGCGCTCAAAGTTCCCAACAACATGGGGGCTAAGGCATCGACGCGAACAATCATGTGTAAGGGCGCCGAAGGTGGCGCCGTGCTGCAAGGCCGCTATCAAAGCGGCCATTAAAGACATTGAGAGCTTTTGGGATGCAGAAAAGGGGAGCAGCTTGAAGACTAAGCTGCGGTTGAGCTATAAAAAGATGCAACGCATGATTCGTGGCGTCGGGCAGACATTCAACGAGACCACGGGTCGTTACACGCCAGCAATTATGCAGTCATGCGGACTGGAATTCCCACAGATGTCCGCGAATTCGTCGGTGCGGGCGGTGCGAGAATTCCGAGGGGAGCTTACTATTGGCTTCGGAATTAACGTATACAAGCTCGGCAGCGAGGAAGTGACAACAGCCTACATGGATTTGTTGCCGCTTGTGGAGCGCAAGATATGGGACATTCGAGATAGCTTGGACTTGACTAGCCCAGTTTGTTTGCAAAGCATCACGGACTCAGCAGAGGTATTCAGACGGGTGAAGCAAACCACATGTTGCGTCAAGATTGTCCGTCATGATGGAGTCGACAACAACAAGCCTCTCGCAAACAACCCCGTGCTTCTGTACGAAGGTAAGTTCTATATGAGGTCATTCATTTGATTCACGAATCATACAATTGTGTTCCATGCTTACATACTCAAGTGAACGATTGCGCTTGATTTTTTGATTATGATAATTACAAATTCAACGGTGGTGTGCGCACTAGGGGACGACTCGTATGAGACATGCATGGAGAAGGGATGGAGAACCTACACGCAGCTGAATGAGATCCAGAAACACACCTTGAAGCTGCGGGATGGGACAGAAATTGTGTTGCACTTGTGTGAAGGCGGCGATAATAAGTACTTGAACGGTTGCAGTGGCCAATGCGGTTGCAACGCAATGGAGGGTTGCTGCTATTGCACAGCGCGGACTTCAAATTTCCACTTGACATGGGAGGCGTTGCGCGCCACAAACACAAGAGTGTTTGAGCGGACACTAAAGTGGCAGGTGCAAGCTTCGCACACTGAGCTGGACGGGATTATCTCCTTCCCCTACGTTTGCCCATGTTGCAACAAGAACATCACACAAGTGGAGGAGCACGGGCCTACTAGTTCCGACGCTTCCAGGCGGAAGTGGCAGCAACAACACGCCTCTCAAAGGATCAATTGCCCCCCATTGCTTCACATCGAACCGTCCCGGCGTATCCCCGACATGTTACACATCAACCTCCGGATCGTGGCCCAACTGTATTAGCATCCGACTCAGCGGCATTGCTGCAGTAGCACGGAAATGATTGCCAAACTGCAACAATGGATGTTGGACAACCTGAAAATAAAGGTAATCTTGATAATACGACACAAAAGAAAAAGTGAAAGTAAATGTATCGTGATGCCAACTGAAATGGAACGAAAAAATGAAATGCCATTCAATACCTTTAAAGAACACAGCCATGAAACCTGATACACTCCTCATGAAACTGAACAAAAAATTGTACAATTTTGCTACTAACTCATCGCATATGTCACCCACAGGTGTCGTCAAAAAGGCGGCAGTCGAAGAAGCAAGACTCTGTCAGTATCGGTCAGAGGAAGGAGTCTTTCATCGGAGAGGAGTGTATCAAATTGCTGGTGGTGGACTCTAGGAAGAGGAAGGCAAATGCTGATCATGAGGACTCCTAGAGTTATAAGTGCACCATGTCACAAGCAAGGGCGAGTTCAGAAAAAGGAATGTAAAAATTATCATGATTACAACATGATATGTATTCTCCACCAATGTTGATGTAGAGACGCGCTTGATTTACCCACCCCTCCCGCGTCCACCCCGCCCAGCACAGCGGCGCTGCGATCTCCTGCGCGCTAGCGTCTGCACATCTGAATGTGCACTGCTTATTTGCAGGATTGTTGGAGACACCGCATTATTCCGCCCACCCCATTGCCCCGCCGTCTGCGCCTGCCACGCTCCGCCGGCGAATCACTGTCCGAGGTATTAGAAGAAGACACGCCGCTACTACTGTCCTCACCCATAGAATTTTCTAGCTTTGAGCGCTGGGCATTGATCGATACTGCCACGTTATCTGTTACAAGCTGCTGCGCTATAGGGAGGCGATATTCGACACCTTTGATGTCGTCCACGAAGTCATACAACTTGCGGAAAATTGCCTTCTTGGGCGACTTGTAAAAAGTTGTCCGGCCGGCGGGGCCATTGCTTGACGTCGACGTTGTAGTCCCGCGCCCAGTCCAACGATGCCTTTGGTGTCGACGCCATTGTCACGACGTTGTAGATCACCCGCAACTTGGTGGTGAAGAGCTTCTTCCCCACCTCAGTCCGGGAGAGGTAAAAATAGAAAGGCAGTACCGCCGCGCCGAAGGACCCGTTGTCAGCGAAGACGAGCAACCCCGAGGCCCGCGAGCTGAAGCTTTCGAGGCGCAAGAAAGTCCGGATACTCTCCATGTCCATGAAGCAAAACCCTAAGAGCACGGATGGGGAGTGGGTCTCAGGTTCATACTCTTTCGCACCGCTCTGGTGCGCCAAGGCTAAAATGCTGTCGGGTGCCAAGCACGGCAAATCGAACTCTCTCGATGCCATGCCCGCCTTGCAAGACACGAGCCCCTTCCAGACCTTCCTCCGCATCTCCGTCTTGAGAAGTTCTACCGGAAATGGGACGGACCCGGAGACCCTCCGAGAACATACCCAACATGCAGTCTACGTGCAACTGCAATAAGGAAGTAACATCGAACGGCATTAGCAAAACAATATTGTACGGGCGGCGCGGCAGCAAGCAATCACGCGTCCGCCGGCACTGCAAGGCGTGAGCACTAGGAATGATCAGTTGAGAGGCTAAAATTGGGGAGCGTACCGGTATAGCTTGTTCGTAAAGACATCTCTAGCGGTCTCGCATATGTTTGCTGCCTGTGCCCCGGAGAGACAGTGAAGGCAATGCGGATGGTCGCCTGGCATATCACCCCTGTTCCCAACGAGGCGGGGGGGGCTTAACCTGTCGCGTGCTGGGATGCCGCCCTCGCTGTCAGTCGTCACCTCACTGCTGTAATCCGGGGGAAGGTTTAAATATGGCGCACTAAAATCGGGTAGCCATGCTGGGCGTTGTGACGGGTGAACCGGCGAGCCTCTCCTCTTTCTTTTCTCAGCAGCCCGTGCTGCAACGTTTGCTTTATCGCGCGCCTCCATCTCTGAAAAACGCACAATCAGGTGTCTGTCGTTCGGTGTCGTTTTGAAGAAACCGACACGCTAAACCAAAAAAGAGCAAGGTAGCGACAACCTAGACACATAACTTCGCAACTCGATGCCCGTCTGTTTATGAGAAGTGCCACAAGGGTATTACTTTACCAGGGATTCTATTCTTGATGCGTGGTTGGCGGGGGCGTTTTTATGAGTACTAACCGTCTACTTGCCGAAGTACTTCCTCAGAAATCATGCCGATACCGAAGGGAACCATCTTCGGTTGTCATCCCACTCCGCGTCCGGCACCTCTACTAGACATACTTGTCAGTCGGCAAAGTTTGAGCAAACTTGATGTTGTGTAGTGCGCTAAGTGGTATGGTTAACTGAGCAGCGGATGAGAGTGGTCGATTGTGTGAGTGAGCTAACCGCGGAAGCTGCGCGCAGCACAAAAAAATACAGTATCTCACGTCGGCACACACAAAACCGGGATTTGATCCGGGTACTTTTCTGGATGTAAGTACAGGTACCGTTGGGAATCGTTGTGAATAGTACTTCACTCATGTAGTCGGCGTAATCGCCAGTATAACATGCGTGATTAAAACCCCCCACAACCCACCCCACTCAGCTACTCGAGGACAACTGCTTACCACCCATACCGGCGCACTCGTCGTGTGTGGACATTATGTTATACATGTCCAAGGTGGAGACGGGGGGGGGGGAGAGGGGGGGGGGCGCACTTGTGGGTGAATACGCATAAACATGGTGCATGACCGCTAGAATGATAGTATATTGTTTCCCTATGTTTTTAATTTAGCACTTAGCCGCCCGCGATCCCCCACACTTGGCATGGCTATAGCCTCGACTTGTGCCCCACAATGGGCGGAGGACACAAAAAAGGTGCGTTGAGACGCCCCGGAGCTACAAGCCGAGGGGCCGGCGGGCATCAAGCCGTTTCTATGCAACCGTTTCTAGGCTCAAGTCCGCCTAGTGGTTTTCACCACTGCTTGTTGCTACCTTTCGACACGTGCTCGCGCCGCACTTCACAATGGCGCCCAAACCCCGGTCATGGGCACCACCATTTGACTTCTCATCCGACCATGAAGAGTTGAGGACTAGAGCTCTCAATAGAGCTCCCTCGACCAACCCCCAGATACGATCGCGCTCGTTCTCGAGCAAATGGCGCTCTTAAACGTCCGCCTAAGGTTGTTGCTCATCGCCGACGCGACGCCTAACACGACGCCCCGTGCACTCCATCCATCACTCTTGTCCAGTCCCCCCCCCCCCCCCCCCCCCCCCCACCCCCCCCCCACCACCACCACACCCGCACCTCGGGTGCCACGACCCCTCCCTCGGTCCACCCCTCCATGTTGGCAAGCCGTATCCGCACCAATCACCGCGTGGACAACCGCCCATGTATGGCGTGCCGCAGCCCATGCATGGCCATTCACCGGGATCAAGTGGCCCGCCTCTCTACCCTATTGGACAGAATTCCCCTCAACCTCACCGTGGAATCCACAGCGGGCGTGGGGGGTGTCGCCCCATCATTGACGCCGCGGTCATTGGCCGTGCAGGTAACGAGGCCGCCGGTTTCGACAAGGAGTCCCTCAACCGGTCCATGAAGATGTCTGTCCCGACCATGGGACCAACCACCGACTTCAAACCCTGGAAAAGGAACTTTCCTACCTTCATGTCCCTCAAAAATGCATACCTCACCCCTCAGCTTGCGCTCCGTGTGTAAGGCGTCTAGCTTGATGAGGCAACACAAAACTGTGCCTATGCCCGCTTACTGCATGCCGTCAAAGAGAACAAGCGCGCTGACAAAACGGCCAAGTGCGTCTCCGGATCTCCGCTCCTCGACCTGACTGCGCAACGCGACGTGAGACATCCTTTGTGAGCGTTTGGATGGTCGGTATTTCGCTTGCTCCATGTCACTTTTGGACAACCCTATGACTTGGCCACGCCCCAGACAGTCGCTCACCGAGTACGTTCACTTCAGGCGCCGGAACTTTGACGACTACAACGAAACCTGTGAGATTATTGACGGCTCAACATGCATCCACCCTCACCACTTGGGCTTCCTCATGCTGCGTGGCATCTTCAACACCAGTCCGTTCGGCCAGGCCAAACAATGCGTCATGGCACAAACTACCTCATGTTTGCGGACGAAGTCATGGCCATCATACTCCGTAACAAATGGAGGATGGAGGATGCTAGCCGTGACTTCGTCCGCAAACATGAGGTAGTTTGTGTCGAAGGCATCTAGCACAACATAACATAGAGGAAGAACTCACGGGGACGGACATGCCCGCCCCGGGTGGTCATGCCCCTCCATATCTTCGTTTGTCGCCGCTGGACGTGGGTCACACGGCGGCCGTAGCAACACCAACCCTGGCAGCCGAGGCGGAAGTGGACTGCCCAACAAGTGCAGTGGTTGTGGCAGTCTCGACCACATCATGTCGTCTTGCACAACCTCAAATGATGCCCTCCTAAAATGGACACTTGCCAAGCGCAAGCTTATCGTCCAGAAATATGGCACCCCCAAAAGCATCGCCCCCGCACATGTTGCCCTTCTGAGCGACATGCCCCATGCGGACTCCTCTCCGCCTGCAGCTCTTGATGTGCCCACCCTTGAGGAGTGTACCGATGACTATGATGACACGCACGTGAGTGTCCCCTGAAAGTATGTTGCGTTCTCATCCTCCCTTGACCCCGGCCGTGACCTCTTTTAGTTTTGGGTCGTAGACTCAGCCTGCTCGATCAACTTAACCGCGTTTCGCAGTGATTACGTTACATTCGATCCACCTTCGGTGTCCTCTCGTGTTGGTGGTGTCAGCGGTACCATACATGCATTGATATCAAAGGGCTACACGGAAATGCCCTCTGCGTATGACGCGGGTTATGTAGGGCTTGACCGGAGTCGATGGGATAGTGTCCATTAGGGAGAGTGTTGTGAGATCTCCGTGGTGGGCTTGATAATGGACACATCCGTACGTTGTACTCCGGGGAAGTCTTGGCCCTACTACCTAGCCAGTAGTGGATATACTGCGGGAGCCCGTTGCTCGGGAAGTACCGGGGTATATATATCTCATATATCCCCAATCAAACCCGGTGATGGAATTTCCGTGTAGCCCTTTGATTGGTTATGGGCCCTTCGAGCATGACGCGGGTTTGTAGGGTTTGAGCGGAGTTGATCGGATGGTGTCCATTAGGGGGAGTGTTGTGAGATCCCCGTGGTGGGCACGACAATGGACACATCCGTAACATGGACATGGACACATTGTACGCCGTAACCAAGGACCGCGCCTAAAAGTATGTACCCATTGGGTTTTATCTCATATATATACCCCCGTACTGCCCGAGCAACGGGCTCCCGCAGTAAATCCACTATTGGCGAGATAGTAGGGCCAAGACTCCATTCGAGGGTGTTCCAACCCCCCCGGCGTTACCGGGCTATGTAAAAACTGTCTCTTGCAATTCTTGCCTATTGCATAAGGCTACTAATGCCCCCCGCAACATAACTACTTGCTCTTAACCAGCACGCCCCCTCCAAATCTGTCCTCATACATATGGGGTCCGGTGAATGTTCCCTCCCCACACGGCTTACGCTACTGCCTGCTCGTGATCGATTACTACACCAATTACATGTGGGTCCGGTTTGTGAAATCTAAGGATGATACATGCTCGGAACTTGAGTCCATCCACCTCGATATCCGCCACCTCCATTCCCGCTACCACTTTTCCACCGGTTCATTCGCCCCAATCATTAAATTGGACTCGGACTAGGTCTTTGAGGCCGCTGTCGCCCGTCACATGTGCGCTCAATTGGGTGTCGGCGTAGATTTTCTGCACCCTATACCCACCACATGCTCGGCAAAGACGAACGACCGTGGCGCGGAATTCGGGACAACGCGTCGGCCATGCTACACAGCATGTATGTCCCCAATTCCATGTGGTCGTGCACCAATTCAATGTGGTCAGTCAGCATTGTTATGTACCTCCGCAACCGCACATTCAGTCGCGCGGTTGGTCCCTCTGGTGGCGTCCCGCTCAACCTCCTCACGTATGCGACGCCCGACGCTACTAAGTTCCGAGTATTCATGTGCATTATCTTTGCCAAGGTGCTTGACAAACTTCGCCGCAAACTGGGCGAAAAGGCATTCCGCGACGTCGTGGTCGGTTATCTAACTGACGCTCAAGTGTACCGTGTCTACAATCTTGTCACACGCCGCATCACCACATCAGGCCATGTTGTCTTTCAGGAGGACACTCGGGCTTCGGTCCATCCGCACCCATCGACTCCATGATCACTGACATCTCTGACACCTACGATGACCACAACTCTCCCCTCAGTCCCACCCTCTCCCCAAGGAGGTCGACGACATTTTCCATTTGCCCGATGCGGTCCGCCCTCATCGCCTCCGGTCTTACCCCGTACGCTTCGGGGAATAGATGGCCCACCTGTCCGACTTTCCCCCGGTCCGTGTCACAGCGTGTTGTGACCCAAACCATGGTAAGGCCACAAAGGATATTTTCCAACCGCCGGACATGCACACATTGATCACTGGCCCCACAAATCAACCGGCGGGCACATCGTACAACACCATTGCTCTTTAGTTCGCCCAAGCATGTGTCGAGCCCACGTCGTACCGTGATGCCCTCTCCATTGTGCAAGCACAAGAGTGGTAAGCAGCTATGCAACATGAGTATGACTCCCTTGTGACCAACGGCACGTGGGAACTCGTCGATCTCCCCGCCGACCGCGTGGTTGTCAAGAGCATGTGGATCTATAAGATCAAGTCCGACATGGAGGGCGCCGTATCTCGCTTCAAAGCTCGTTTCGTCGCCATGGATTGCAGTCAACGCGCAAGCCTCGACTACACTAAGATCTTCTCTATGGTCATCCGCATGGCCAACTTTCGGCTCTTTCTCACCATTGCGGCTGCCATGGACCTCGAACTCTGTCAGCTTGACATCGACACTCCGTTCCTCTCTGCCTCAATCAAAAAAGATGTGTACATTCGCCAACCCCTAGGCTTTTCGGATGGTACACCCAAAGTGTGCCACCTCAAACGCTACCCCTACGGCCTAAAACAGTCCCCTCGCGAGTTCAACATGCTCTTGCGGAACTGGGCTGTCGCGAATGGGTGGCAGCAGTGCATTTCGGACCCGTGCATCTATACCATCCGCACCGGGACAGTTTTCGCCATGATTGCCCTCTACATGGACGATATTCCTTCCGCTTGCGATGATGCTACTTAGCTCTCGGAGTTTAAAGCACGTCTCGGCGCTCGATTTAGAATCGAGGACCTTGGTGCCCTCTCCCAACTCCTCGGTATGCACCTCACTTGCGACCGGTCTACCCGCACCATCTCGCTTGATCAAACCAAGTATCTGCGCGACATCCTAGCTAAGCACGGCATGACCGACTGCAAACCCTCGCCTTTCTCCATGGACTCGGGCTTCTTGTCCGGCCTCGCACACATGGCCTCCCCTCCCCTCACAATAGTGTCGAAAGAGGTTTACCTCAGCCTCCTTGGCAGTCTCCAATACGCCGCTGTCTGCACTTGGCAGTCTAGCCGTCGCCGCGCCGGCAAGACCGTGTAGTGTGACGACTACTATCATGTAACATTACATAAAATAATATTGTAAAGGTACTCGTTACTAATTTGATCCGCACTTTTCAATCGGAACGGCGTACAATGGTTACGTCGCAGCTGCAATTTAGCTCGAGGGTACAATACATTGTTGTTCTACTAGTACCTCCCGGTACGTATATCACGTACATGTATAACAACTTCTTGCTACACGACGCGATATTACAATTTCCCGAGATATGCAAGCCGCTTCGCTACTTTGTTTAGACCGTTACGAGAGCCCTAACGCCCGCCATGAGGACCACGCGAGAGCATGGGAGAGCTAGTCCAACTACACATATTTAAGCCGATTGCTGTGGAGGGAGGTGACAAACACATTTTACCATTTCTTGTTTAATTGCATTCTACTGTTAACTCATCAAAACGTCGGACATCTCTAATTTTGTTCCATATGCAATCTCACATGTAGTGGCATCAATAGCAAGCAATAATAGATTCGTGCCAACAAATAACTTGAGAGGTCGACTGTCACATTATTTTCGGAGCATTTTTTTTTTCACACGCTTTCGTCGTTCCTTAGTTAAATCGACGTATTTTGCTTGAATTGGCATGGCTTCCGTTGGTCCCGGTAATTATGTCGTTGTCACACTCTGCGTCGGAGGAAACGAGGCCGCATAGGCTCAGACATCAAACTCGTGTTGCAACGCAAACCTCGTTCCGGCAAAGCGTGGTTTCCTGCCGGTAATGTTTATTTACCCGACGAAGAACATGTCGATGCGGTCGTTCGAGATTTATTTGAGAAAACATGCCTTACTCTGACCGTCGACGATTTGGCCCTCTTGAGCGGAGCTCTTGTTCGGGTTTCTCTGCTTGGCGCCAAACTCCATCATGTGTACGTGTACTCGGCTTATGTTCGTGTTCCGTACGTGAATACCTTCATACACCACCTAAGGTCGAGCAAGTTGTAATTGCTCACAACGATTCCCAACGGTAATTGTACTTACATCCCGAAAAGTACCCGAATTAAATCCCGGTTTTGTGTGTGCCGACGCGATATATTGTATTCTTGTTGTGCTACGCGCAGCTTCCGCGGTTAGCTCACTCACACATTCGACCACTCTCATCCGCTGCTCGGTTAACCATACCACTTAGCGCACACAACACCAAACTCGTGGTACAACCTCGACAACTCCATCGACTTCAGTTTCTACACTTGCGATCCGTGTTGCAGAACGTCGTTAGCAAAGCAAGCAACAATTCCTAGACATGTAACAACCAAACGTTCGATTAATTGGCATCTAATTGACTTTGTTTTCGAGCCTCTATACGCATGGTTTGACTTCACGTCGGAGGGTTGTGCATACGACGAGGGTCATAACTCGCATGGTGACTTAAATCATTGTTCACGGAGTGATTTTGCGCTAGAGAGAGCCTTAAGTGGACAAAGAGTATTGTTAAATCCACCTCGGGGCTTTGCCAATCAAATTGCACGCCATTTCGGGAGTTGTAGGCGTTAAACTTCAACATCCACGATGGTTGTGTTTTTTCTACCAAGATGGGCTCAACGAAATTACTCGAAGTTCAACGAAGCTCGACGAAATTACTCGACATTGGAAGTTGAACTAAGAGTTTTATGCGAGGACACAACTATTTACTCGCCAGTCAATGGACGACCCGACTAAACAAGAGGTCGTGGTACCTGCTCCATGGCCGTTTTAGTTGAGGATAGTCGACGCTGCTTGCAATTTTTACGATTCAGCCCCGACTACATATCCGATTGAATTTTTACAATTCCCATCGGTATTTGCACCAAGAGGCGTACCTACAGAATCCATCGCTACGGTTCGACCCCCCCCCCCCCCCCCCCCGAACGCTTATGCCTTGTTGACAGACCCCACCGAAGCTCGGCCGCTGATTCGAACCGAGCTAAACGTGAAAACTTTTGATGATGGGCAGCTAATTTTTGGATTACTCGACTGCGTTGTGCCACTTGCCTAGTTGCCTTCGTGTGAGAGGAATTCGTACGACGCCTTTGGCTTCCAATACACTAGTCCACGGTCAAGACCCCAATTCGACTCGCCAATGGACAACGTGTGACGTCTTCGACATTTGCGATATTTCATTGGAGCTTGCTCGACATGAGTTTCAACGAACTTTTTCCGTCTTACGTGACTTACGCATTGCAAATCTACTGCTTGGCTTACCATGGTTGGATGACGAGCAAGCTTCTTTGCATTTTGATACGACGCGTGTTTTCACCTTGATGCATGGTACGGCTGTGGGCACCCACACCGAGGAACGTCGTCAAGAGTGTCTCCTAATGACCTATGGTAAATTTCAAAAGCTCTTGCGCAAGACGCGCCGAATAAGCAAAGGACGTAACGCTGAGTTTTACGTGATTAACGTCACACCAATAATACAACAGCCGGTAGAGTTTCACACTAGAGAGGAACTAACCGCGTACCAGCTTAACAACTTCCGGACTTTGCCCAACGACAAGTTTCCATAGTTTTTGCAGCGCGTGGATTCGCCGCATGTCAGCCAACAGTGGGATAATCCCGTTCAAGCAAGTGGCCCGATGAAACGCCAGAGTCTTAACAAGTCGCCACATGCGAGCGTAATGAGCTGAATCGACAGCCTAATGACGCAAGGGAGACTGGCTTTATTCGTCCGAGTCACATAGAGTTCCGGCTCGCCAATTCTGTTGGGCGAAAGCTGATGGCTCGCTTCGACTCTGCATTGACTACCGTGGCCTTAACGAGGTTACGCGTAATGGCACTTTTTCACTTCCGCGTGTGGACGACACACTCGATGAGCTGAAGGCCGCGGATTTTTTACACCCATCTCCACTTTGCGAGTATGGCTTCTAGCAACTTTGAATTCGTCAAAAGGACGTTCACGTGACAACGTTTCATACACATGTCGGCATGATCGAGTGGGTTTTGACGCCTTTCGGATTGTGCAGTGCCCATGCTACGTTCCAACGGATGATGAATGACATCCTGCGCGATTTTTTATACAAGTTCGTTATTGTCTACCTCGATGACGTATGTGACTACAGTCGAACTATAGAGGATTACCCCAAGAGCACTTACGTCTTGTGCTTCAGCGTTTTAAGGAAGAGGGCTTGATATTGCATCTTAATAAATTCTTCTTCGGTCTTCAAGAGATGGAGTACTTGGGCAACACTGTATTGAACGGCAAGATTTCGGTCTCGACCAAGAAAGTCGAAGTTGTTAAAGAATGGCAAGTGCCTACGACGCAGAAGGAAGTTCACAACTTTGTGCAACTCTGCAAATTCTACGCCAAATTCATCCATGATTTTAGCGACCTTACGGCTCCGTTGAAAAACGTACTGCGGAAGGCAAAGGCACGTAAGTGTACCATGACGCCTGCTTGCTTGGAAGCCTTCAAGACTCGTATGTTAAGACTGATTTCCGCGCCATGCTTGATTCTACCGGAGGTCAGCTCTGATGCGATGTTCAGTGTGGCTGCAAATGCTTCGTCAAAGGGAATTGCAGCAATCTTGCTGCAAGACCAAGGAGGAAGACCACAACTTATCCTTTATTGGGCGCGTAAGCTGAATCCAACTGAGTGTGACAATACTTACTCCGCCTACGATTTGGAAGGTTTGGCCGGATGTGAAGCGGTAAAGCATTGGAGGTGATACCTTGAAGGTTGCTCTAACGTCCTTGTCGTAACATACCACGACGCACTTCGACATCTGCTCATGCCACCTAGCAACATGTTGAATAAGCGGCAAGCTCGTCACATGCGGGACTTGCAGCCGTTTGTGGGCACGATGACACTTGCGTACCGCAAGGGACCCCTAAAAGAAGCCGATCCGTGAAGTCGGAGACTAGACTTCGTATCTCATGCCATAGTCCCATTATTTTGGGATGGCGACTTATTGGCGAGGTTCCGTCATAGCCAGATTTACGACGGAAGTCCCAACCGTTGTTATCAAACGCCTAGTTACACTAACTAACAGTTAACGCGCTACAATTCAGCTCGCTAATACCATTCGCGAGAGATACTCCCAAGAATCGTTTTATGGGGACGAGGGTGAGTGGCCGACATACAATCGGATTGTAGCCAAAGACGGATACTTGTGGCGCCTCGATCGCCTTTGTGTCCCGCGGAACTCTGAGCTCCGACTGAGAATGACTTCTCAATTGCAAGACACTGAGTGAGATGATCACATAGGAGTTACATGCGCACATGCTAAAGCGCCCGACAGGTTTTGATGAAAACGAATTCGCCAAGATGTGGAAGACTTTTGTAAGCGCTGCGTCGTGTGTCGGCGAGCTAAGATTCAACCACAAATGGCCGCGACTCTTTACTCCTTGAAATTGAAATTGAACTAGAAATGGTCTGACAACAATATCGGCAAACTTGACTTACTATTTTCTAACGGGCATCAATAATACTCTGCCATGTAAGACGCTTAGGAGAACGATTGGGCCAGGTACTTTTCGACCATGTAGACCCATATCGAAACACCTAGCTGCATTGTATGCCGACGTTCCTCGGAGGTTAACACTGTAAGCAACCGCAGTAGTTGCCAAAGTCCCCCCGCTTAAGCAATAACAACATAAATGATTTTGTAATCAAGAAAAAACACAAGAAGAAATAAGTTCACTTGTCAAGATTGCAAAATGAAATTGCTGCTCGACCTTCACGATGCATGGCCCATTGGCCCGCTACTACCGAACCGGGTTTCGAGAGGGTCGACGGCCAGCCAAATCTAGCTTCCGCGCGACTTCGGTCTTGCCGGACAATGGAGAAGAAAGGCTAGCAAAAAACCATCCTCTCGCGCTTGCTCGTAGATCCCGCCGTCACAACCCGTAAGCCCCGCCCCAAGGTTCTAGCTGCTCCTCCCGTCGCGATTTTCATTCTAGTCGAGGTCCCCCGTGACCTCAAGGGCAGGTGGGGGAGACCGAGACAGCCAAACATGAAAAAGTAGCGCTCTTGCCGTCGCGCTAAAAAGCTTTCCTAGCCATTTCCCCGGCTTTTTCAGTATGGCACCCGGGTACATTTATGGAAATCAGCCAGCGACCGTACCCTCCGTCCACAGTCCGCCCGTCCATCGAGCATCCTTGTTTTGAGTGCGAGCCTCCGCGCTTACTCGGGCTCGCAGTCTCTAATATTAGGTGTGCCTAGCGATAGTGGGTAGCGGTAGGGATGGGGATGGTCGTCCTTGCCGGATCCAAAAGGCCGCGGGGGCACGGAAATTATGCAATACCCTCCGCATGTGTTTTTCCGGTGGAAGCAGATCCTGAGGATCGCCGCCGCTAGACATCGCCGCTCCTCTTGTCGCGACACTCCTCCTCATTGATGGTGTCGTGCCGCCCCCTTTCGGCCGGCTCGACGTCATCATGTTAGTCGACGTCGAGCGAGCGCCATACCCTAACGCCGCTTCCCGGCTTTCCGCCGCTAGCTCCAACACCCGCGTCCCATCGGTGATCTGTCCGTATTCTCCTCGCCTCCATAGACTTCTAAAAGTTAAGTTCCCCATCTCCCCAAATTGAGACGATATCTTAGTAGTATATGGTCTTGCGAAAACATATAGGACACGCCGAGCGGGAAATCTTGGCGCCGGTAGCGTAACGAAAATAGTTTTTAAAGGCCTCCATCCGTACTTGGCTTTCTCAATACCTGCTCATCGCACGGATCGCACTCGCGGCACTCATAGCTCCCTACCCTACCAAGCTTGGCACGGGTACGGGGTTTCCAGCGCCATGCACGGGGCGGTGAGTGGATGCCGATGGGCATGCTAGCGCACTCCCCTCCGGGGCCGCCGCCGCTGCGCCGCCGGCGGGCGCCCTTTACCCCTTGCATGTTCCACCCATACCGCGGCACTCAGTAGGGCTTGACTACTTAACACACTTGCTAGTTAGCAATGGCATTGATAGTGTGTTGATTGTGGTCAATCATTTGACTCGAATGGCCCATTTTCTGCCGTGTACAAAGAGCGCAATAACAAAAAAATTTGCGAATTGGTTTTTGCATGGAGTCTACACATTACATGGTCTACCTAGAGTGCTCGTCAGTGATCGCAACCCAAAATTCGTTAGTGGATTTTGGCATACACGTTGGAGACGTCTCGGAACGCGGCTCAACATGTCTTTTACTCGACACCCGGAGACGGACGGCCTAGCGGAGCGCGTCAACAAGACGTGACAACAATCACTTCGTTGTTTCCGTTGCGACCTTGGATAAGACTAGACGACCATGTTACCTCAAGTAGAATTTTCTTCAACGCTACTCTTGCGCACGGAATTGAGCACACTCCCTTCGAGGCTTACATTGTTTGTTCTCATGAGGAGCCTCCAAACCCGATGTTCAACATGCGACCTTCAATCCGAGTTTCGCAAGACGCTACGGAGCGGTTACAATTATTACAGGAAGTTCACGCTATGGTACGCTCGGTGTTACAACTACACAAGTATGGGATCCAAGCCCGTACATAACCGTCGACAGCCCCGCACTTCGTTCGAGGAGACAAAAGTGACAATTGTTACAAAGCACATTTTCTTGCGAGGACAACCTTACCGGAAGCTGCGTTATCGACAGATTGGACCGTTGATTGTTGAGAAGCTGATTGGGAAACACAATTACTGATTTAAGTTACCATCGTCAGCTCGCTTACAAATTGAAATTGAAATTGAAATTGTTTACAACATGTACCGTATGCGCCGGTTTTTCACCAAAAGCCGGATGCGTCGGTTGCTGTCTCTGGGCCCTCCCAACTATGCCATACAGGGAACTTACAAGTCAGGGCTAGACCGTAAACCACCTAATCCAACCTCTCCAATGTGGGTCGGGGGTTTTACTCGCTTACATCCAATGTCTCACGTGAACAATATAAGACCATGCTGTAATGCTTCACTTCGCCTTGACGTCCCGGTAATGACGTCAAAAGACGACGACGCGGAGTTTGACGTGTCTCACATGTGTGTCGTGTGCATTAAGCCGTTGACTGGTCGTTCCCGAGTCTCAGTGATTGCTTCTGTAAAGGAGCCAAAATCAACGCAAGGGTTGGCCTCACGGTTGGCCTCATTGACATGTCAAGAGGGGAAGGGTACGAGTGTGACGAGTACTATAATGTAGCAATACATAAAATGACATTGTACATGTACTCGTCACTAAATCGATCCGTAATTTTCCATCGGAACGACGTACTGCGGCCATTATGTTGACAATGCGATTTAGCTTGACGGTAATGTACAATGATGTTCTACTAGTACCTCCCGGTACGTATGGTACGTACAATTAATCTAAATCGCTGCACTACGACGCGCTGGTCTAATTTCCCGTGATAGACAAGCCGCGTCGCTCGTTTGTCTAGACCGTTACGAGAGCCCTAACGCATACTACGAGGACCACGCGAGAGCATGCTAGAGCTAGTCAAGCTAGACCTATCTAAGCCTAGTGCATTAGAGGGAGGTGACAGACACAATGTACCATTTCTTTGTTTGATTACATTTTACGGTTAACTCACTAAACCATATTCCAACTTTCTCCATTTGCTCTCTCACTTGCAGCGGCAACAACGGTAAGCAAGAAAATATTTATTGTGCTTGCATTTAGCTTGAGAGGTCGACTGTCCCACATATGAGCCGCCGCCCACCACAAATATATTCGTTGTCTTGATTTCATGGGGACTCAAGAGATCCGCTCATATATATTAAGCACTTCGCTACTCTCGTGTGGCAGTATCGTACCATATTATAATAAGTTGTCGGTTTCGCACTTGTTCGACCGTCTTCGTAGAATGTCGCCCGGCTACCAACTTCCACAACACTGCTTGGATTGTTAATCTTTCATATAGTAAGGATGGTTTACTTACGCGATGAATATCATCGTTTGCTTCCTCATCCCTCATTTCCTTCCAACCCTTTGGGCTCCGCCCAGCCTGAGTCGTTTCCAATATTTCATTTATGATAATAAACGACTATCACTTCTTCACCATCATTATTCAGCTCATCATTATTCCATGATCCTCCTGTCACCGTGACGAATAATACACGTCCCTTTTTCCCCGTCCGTGCTCAGGTTGTTCTTATTGTAATCAGTTATTCTACATCAGCAAATAAAACTAACTCCTGCAGATATGCTTTACTTGCTTGTCAAAAGTCAGCCCACACTCTCCGCGAAGAGCTTCACAAAAAAAAAAAGGATCGACGATGCCTCACTACTACCAGTACTACGGTGCGTCGGCATCAGCAACTCTATGGAGAGCTAGTGATGTGTCAGTCAATGGCATATACCGCTGGGCAACGTCCAGGACGACACTGGAGGTGGCAAGATCCCGCTGTCAGGAAACCTGGCCTCGCAGGTGAACGAGAGTCACTGGCGGTGACCCCACTCCAGTGAAGCCCGAAGGACGGGTGATAATTTTTAGTTCGGTAGCAAAGTAGTATTATAACTGAGCCTACTTACAAATTTGAGCCCACGGACTCGGCTGCCGGCACGCCCGAGCCGCTACGGTACCGCCGCGTACTCGAGTAATAGGCACGTTGTCTTGAGACAGTAGCGGGGGATCTTTTGTGTTTGGGGACCGGAGCGTCTAGGGGCTCGGGGTTTTTCGCTCAGCAGGCACGGGGAAGCGAGCCAGCTATGGGAGAGTCGGACGCGGCTGGACGAGACACAGCACCGACCCCGAGCGTTCCCTCCCCCGGCCCGCGAGTAGTGAGCCCCGCATTTGGGCGTAACCTAGACAAAACGTCAGCTCCGTCGCCTACATTCCAGACGGGGAAGAATATGGCGGCGGCTGCCACGCCTTCCGCGCTCAAGTCTGAGGCGGAGAGGCTACGCGCAGACACGGACGCGGTACTGTCGCACAAGCCTTCCTTTGAGCAGGATATCGTGAAGGGGCACGGCGCGCGGGTGGTTATCAAGCCAAAGACGTGGGAGTATCGGGTGGTGTGGGCCAAGCTCGCGTCTTTCCCTTGGTGGCCTGCCCAGGTTCTGCTCCCCTCTCCTCAGCAACTCTCACTCCCGGGCAACCGGATTGAGAGACAGACACCTAGACACACACACACACACATGCACACTCACACAAACGCACGCGCGCGCGCGCACACACACACGCACACACACACACACACACACACACACACACACACGCACGCACACACACACACACACACACACACACACACACACACACACACACACACACACACACACACACTCGCGCGCGCGCACACATACACACACGCGCGCAGACACATACGTAGACTCAGTGTGTCTCCCTTTATGTCCCTCTGTCTCCCTCTTTCTCTCTCTGCCTCTCTTACATACACACACAAATACACACACAACATACAATCTCTCCCCCCCCCCCCCCCCCTTCTCTCTCTCTCTCTCTCTCTCACATACACACACACACACACACATACACATACACAGGCATACACACATACACACACACACACACAAATACACACCCACCCACTTACATACTCTCTCTCTCTCTCTCTCTCTCTCTCTCTCTCTCTCTCTCTCTCTCACACACACACACACACACACACACACACACACACATGCACACTCAATGAGTCTCTCACACATAGATATTCGTGCATAAATGTTACGTATGCTCACCTACCCCCTCCCCGCCCCCCTCTAACAAGCGCACACACGTGGGCGCGTGAGCGCAAACACATACGCGCACGTGCACACTCACACTCTCTTACACATACATACAAACACAGACATTCAGACGCGCGCGCACAGACACACTGAAATGTTCTCTTCCTCTCACACACGCACATACACACACACGCACGCACACACACACTCACTCACACCCACACACATCCCCCCCCCCCCCCCCCCCCCCCACACACACACGCACACACATTCGCCAGTTCGGCACGAACATCTCCTCACAGACAGATGCACGTTGACACTCAGACAACCATAAGAGTTTATCTCTACATACACACATGAACAGAGGCAAAGCGTCACACAAACGTTCACACAAACTTCGGTTCACTTTCACACTTACACCCTTTTAAACGCACAGGTCATAACACAGTCGAACACACTCACTCACTCACTCACTCACCCAGTCACCCACCCACCCCACACACACACATACAAACACACACACACACACACACACACACACACGCATACACACACACACACGCATACACACGCACCCAAACATGCACACACACACACACACACACACATACACACACAAGACACACGCACACTTACACACACCAACTCATAGTCTCTTACTCTCACCCCCCCCCTCCCCCCCCAAAAAAACCCCCTGAATGCACTCATTTTCCCTGTAGCTCCCTCTCTCTCTTACACAGACGCTTTCATACACAGACACACACACACACACACACACACACACACACACACACACACTCGGACCAGATACCCCCCCCCCACACACACACACACACGATCAACATACTCACGCATACGCACCCACACACCCCTTACACTCACAAACACACACACACACACGTGCGCACACGTACACGCAACCCACACTCGAACGCAATTGTACACAATGTACGCATCAACACACGCTCTCTCTCTCTCTCTCTCTCTCTCTCTCTCTCTCTCTCTCATACCTACCTCTACACCCACGCCATTGATTCCCCATCCCCCACACCTCACACGCACACACACACACACACACACACTCGCGCGCGCGCGCACACACACACGCGCGCGCGATGTCACACCTTCACTTCCTCCGTCACTCAGTCGTTGATTCGACTCGGTCAATGTCGTAACAACGAAATGGAGTTGTTCGCATTCTTACACAAGAGAACATATTCTAACAGCAACACACCCGTCTTTTCACCCACCCACTGCCTTTCGCGCACACATACATGTACACTACTCCCCTCTTCGCCCCTTGTTTGCTTTTTTCCAATTTGCTCATTCCTCACGTCAGTGAGCATAGGATCGGCCCCCGTATTCCCCCTTCACCTATGTCACTTCCTCGGCAATGAACACCTTCGTATTCTCCTGTAAGCACCTCGTTTCTTTCACTCTTCGCGCATCCCGCCACTCTCTTTCTCATCGATTGTGCCATATCTTGTTGTTTGCTTGGCAGGTGCTTTCAACCGACCACCCCTTCATCCCCGCGAGCGAAGCGGCCCCCCGGCCCGACTCAGTGCCGGTGCGGTTTTTTGGCACTTATGACTTCTCATGGATCGTGAGCCAGCGCTGCCTGGCACCATTCTACTCCGGCTACAACGACAAGGTAGCCAAGTGCCTGTCCGATCCGGAGTTTGTTCAGGCTGTGAAGGAGGGGTTAGTTTTCCAAAAGACAGGCGAGCTGCCAGAGGGGTTCGAGCTCGCGATGGAGGAGCCAGAAGTTCCGCCACCCGTGCTGCCTCCTCCACCGCAGGCGGTTACTCCTCGCGCTATGGCTTCTAGCATGCTTCAGCCCAAAGTACCGAGTTCGGCATCCATGGTAACACCCCTTCCCACCCCTCTTCTCCCCCTTCCCACCCCTTCTTCATCCATGGTAACACCCTCCCACCCCCGTCCAACACTTTCACACACACACACACACACACACACACACACACACACCAGGCGTGTTCGATTTAGAGCGCACATATACGCATTGTTCCACACTTACAGTTCCACGCACATTATGATTGTTGCACTCGTATTCTCACCCGCATGGCATTCATAAAAGCATATTCTCGCAGTTGTACCAGTAACTGCTTATAAACTCACACTCCCGCTGCGATATGAGCACTTGCGTATCCTTACCAAGAACCATCAGCATCCATCCAGATACACGCAAATACACACCCATTATATATGCACATCACACACACGCGCCCGTTCACACACACACACACACACACACACACACACACACACACGCACACCCGCGGCCGCGCGCACACGTCTATTAGATGTCCATAGTTTCACATTCTTACTCACTCACTGAGCCATTCTTGGAATCTCAAACATCCCCACCGGATTTTCACTGACTCAGTCATACTACATAAAAACTCCCGCACCCACAGACGAAAACGCCAATACGCACTCGTATTCATACAGGCATATATTTGAGCCCTTCCCATAACTACAGTAGACTCTTGATTGGCAAAGGGTCAAAATTGGATTTCGAAGGAGTTACGATTTACCTTAAATGTCTATACCATTTAATGCATCTCAATTTTTATGTTTTGAGCAGGAGTAATACGGAACTCCTGTGTGAGGTTTGTACTTGCACCTCTTATTTTTCAGCATGCGAAATAAGCAGCGTAAAACTCCGCGACAGGTTTAAGTGATCCATCCATTGCCCTTTGGCAGCTCTATGTCGCTTGTCCGATTGTAATACGACAACAGATGATATGACATGGCGTTGTGAGTTGCTTGGAGATTACCGTGCCTAACTACTGCTCTGATGATGTTTGGCAGGGTTCAAAAGGAAAGAAGGGGAAGGGGGGTGGAAAGGGGGGCGGCGAGGTGAAGGTGAAGGGCGGGAAGGTGGAGAAGAAGGGGGCGGGGAAGGGGGCCAAGATCGGGCTGACGCTGAAGTTTGGAAAAGGCACCGCGGCGATTGTGAGGACGGAGGAGAAGGCGGCGGAGGGGAAACGGCGGGGAGGGGGGGGGGGGGCAGGTGGAGGAGCGCGCAGAGGCGCAGCCGTCGCGGGCGTTGCGAATCGCCCGGCGTCTCGCGCTGCTGCCACCTGTGGGCTCGCCTTACTCGAACTCCGTCTGCTTCAACCCTAATCTCGCGCGCTTCTTATAGCATGTCCCTCTCCCGTTTGTTAAACACCCGGCCCGTCTTGTAACACGAATGGAGCCACAAGCGCCTTAAATGTGTCATATGTGGCTGATTCACGTGTGGACGGTCGTGTATAGATGTGCATATCTATTTCTGCATATATGATTCCGCGCCGGGAGGGGTGGGGGTTAGTGGTCTTCATGAGTATCTCAAGGGGGGGCTTTGCCTCATTTGCCGCTGAGGGGGTGGATGGTCGTTTGCCAAGACCCATGAATATGTGTCAGTTCAATGGTGGCGAGTCTTCTGTCCGAATGTGAGGGGCGGGTGGGCTATTGTTCATGTATTTAGGCGGTGTGAATGGTTGGTATTTGAGAGGTTTGTGAGGGGGGACACTTGCGTGTGAATGTGCGCGTTTTATCTTATCGTGGGGGCGGAGTCCTAAAACAGAGGCGAGACGAAAATGCATTTCACGGTCTTCCTTATATATTCAATCCACATCACAGTCTTCCTTGCCTTAACAAATGCGCAAACCTTAATTAAGAGTGGGAAGGCTGGAAGAACGTAAAGCGTGGGTGGGATACATGCGTGGCGTGCCTCGCCATCACACTGGCATATCATCATCCCTCTTCCAACTGTAAACTTTATTACGCAGCACTTCAATTCCGTGCGAGGGTGTTGTAGTGCCAAAATGCAGGCGCACCTCAAGACCCGTGACAAGCTGCTCATACATATTGGCATTGCTTAACATTGAAAGCGAAATACAAGAAGAAAGCGACTTGGTACGAGTTCCATGCGGATGAAGCCACCACCACTGAACACTGATGGACTTGCAACATAATAACCAACATGCACATGAGATAAGGAGTGGCAAAGGATAAGCGCGTTGATGGACAGGAGCAGCAAGGATTCGTAAGCGCGGTCACAAAAGTGTGAGGGCAGGTAAAATGGCGGGAATTTCTGAAATATAGTGGCCACATGCAAAGACTTTGTCAGCGACGGAACTCCTTTTACAACGGCCCCACACCCTGTTGACACCATCGCTCTATTGTGGAGCGCACCCCTCCCCTTCCGCCCAAACTCACACCTTTCCCTCGATGGCGCTGTTCAGGTGAGACGGAGAGGGATAAATATGCGACGTGCCAAGTGCCTTCGTCTTACTACTCGACACGCAGAATGGCCAGTCACGAGTGCTTTCACGAGGAAGATACGTAATTCAAAAAGAGATGAGGGGAAAATGTTTTTTGAGGGATGGACATATACACCGGTTACACAGTAGCACGCTTTCACAAAATAAGGGCGGCGCAATGCCGAGACTTCTAAACAAAAAGCCGTCACAAACCAACGCTCATCAAAACTCTATTGATACACCGGTGTCGCCCTCACCCGGAACCCCCCAAAATTCCGGTAACGCCCAATGCACACATGGATGCACCTTGTATACATGGGTGCGACTAAACGGGGAGCAGCTTCGGTATGAGCGAGTGCACGGGCGTCTCCGCGTTGGAGATGATCTCGTGGACTTTCTGCCCCGCCACCCGTTTGGCCTTGTGGTGCACGGGGTTGTCGCCCAGGTAGAGGTCGAACAGCGCCGCGGCCACCTGCTGACTCGGCACCTCGCCCAAATCCTCGTGGTTGGCCATTGCGGCGAGACCGCCACATCCGGTGCGTCGAAACGTCAGCACCGTCCCCTTCCGCACGCTGCCCGGCCCCCACTTGACGTGCTCCGGCAGGTTCGACTCCTTAAAGTAGTCCAGCATCGTGTTCAGGTCGGGGTCATGCCGGTCGCCACCCACGAGTGTGATGCGCTTCCGCAGGATACGCTCGTACTCGCGCGCCATCACGCCTATTGGTAGTACGTGGTTCGTTCGCACCAGCAACGACATGTTGATATCCGGCGCGCTGCGTAGGCTGTTGTAGTACTGCCTATCGTCGCGGAGGTCGGAAAAGTCGCGGTGCCGAAATTTACTCCCGACCTCCGACCGCCGCGCCTTGTCTTTGTCCACGTACAGAGCAAAATCGTAGATTTTGATTTGCAACAGCCCTCGACCGTCCTTCCACGAGCCCCAAGTCCGGTGCCCCGTGGCCGCCAACTCTTGACACGACCCGTCCATGCACAGTTGTTCCGGAAAGTTAAACTCCCGTCGACTCATCCCCCGCTCCTCGGCGCTCATCGACAGCCCGGAATTCTGCTGTTGCTGCCCAGTAATCAGACGACCGAGACCCCCGGCGACGGTGGTAGTGAGCCAGTCCAAGTGCTGCTGGAACTGAAAGGACTGATTAAAGGTGCCACCCGACAGCGCCGGCTCCATCAGTTGACTGCTCATGCTCGCCATCCCGCGGCGGTTCCGGTTTCGGAGCCGCCGAGCCGGGACGCGTACCACGGAGGTCAGTCCCTGCGCCACGCCGCGCACAGCCTTTATGGGGCCCCACCGCCGCCGCCCACTCCGCCCTCGCTGTTGCGTCGCCCGTCCTGCGCTGCTACCGGCGTGTATCTCCTCCGCGACCGCTGCCATTGTGCCCTCCCCGCGCGAGCGCAGGTAGTGAACAGGGTTTGCAAAACCTACAAACACATGACAGGTGCCGCGCTGTGAGACAGAAGAACGCGAAGCGTCAGGCGGCGGCACCTCAGCAGAAAGCTGAAATACAGCAGGTGCCAATTCCAACAGTTCCTCCGGATTAACACAATTAAACCGAAGATCAGGAAGACACTGGGACACTACACGGTAAATAGGGGCGGGCAAGCTGGGTTAAAACCGGTATTGTAGATACTTTACGACCGACTGAAGAGGGGATGGGGTGCCCAATATGTATGTCAACAAAAGCAGGCTTTCCATTAATAAAACGGATTTAAATATGGTGTTGAGATGCCAAGGACAGACGAGAACGTAGGCTACTCAGAAGTGGGCATCGGTACCGCATCCGGTATTTACGAGAAACAGGCGGCCGCAATAACACAGGTGTATGTTGCCTCGATAATATAGAATATTGGTCTGCACATATCGATAGAAGACGTGTGTCTTGCCAGCGAGTGATATACAGAATGCGACGGGCAAAGTAAGCGGGGAATAAACTACACAGCAAGAAATAAATATCACTACGCGCCAGCGGACACCTTTACGTGATTACGTCGGTATACAACAACTCGGACCAGCTGTTCACAGAGCGTTAAATTTACCCGTAAGTTCCTGCATGTTGCCATTCGCGATGGAATAGTGGGCTATGGATGGTATGCAAGGACCTCTACAAGGCCAAAGCTAAAGGGGCAATGCAGGGTCGTCTGAAACGAGTCTTCCCATGCGACCTACTTACTGCCAGCTAGGCAGGTAAAAATACACCTACCTGGTTGCGCAGTGCAGGTGCTCCGCTGTGAAAACCGGGAGCGTGGAGGCTGGAACAGGTAACCTACAGGGCTACGAGTGCACTAATAGAGGCTCGTTTCAAAGACGAACTGGACGCCAAGGCACTGTGGTATCGGCAGCGGTAGGATAGATCCTGCGGGCAGCAATGCAGGCGACAGACTGACGGGAGTATGTCAGTGGCTGAGTGTGGCATCCCGACGCGTACCTTTCCCCGCTGGCCTTCCAATAACCGCAGGCGGAATTCCCGCGGACGACGCGGGATTTGAGTGGGGCGGAAGTAGTTTGCGTGCCATTTGCCTGTGCTGACAGTGCTCGACGTACTGCTGATAAAGGTATTTATTACATAAGTACCGTAAATGTATATGTACGTCGTCACCGAGAAATTAGTCGGTCAAAGAAAATGCTGTGATGTCGGATCAGGCAGCAGATAATCCTTTCATCCGGGCAGGACAACTACCCAGGTACAGGTACCCGGTAGAGCCGCGGTTTGTTGTACATTAATTACTGCTTAGTTCTAATCGGCATGATCAACTGGATCATGCTTATGGCGTGGCACATGGCAGAATGGGGATCTTGTATCAGTACTTAATTGCTTTGAATTCTTCACATGTCGTCACCTGTTTCGCCTGCTCGTAATAAAATCAATAAATCATTCCATAAGACAAGAAAAAATAGTGAAAACCACCACGAAGAGAGTGGTAATGGACCCCCCCGCGCCCCCCCCCCCCCCCCCCCCCCCCCCCCCCCCTCCCTAAGTATTGGCGGATGCAACGGATCATACATGTGTTGGAAAACATGCGTAGGAGGACCGGGAATAGGATACAAAATATGGAGCGGAGGCAAGAGCGCCGGCCAGACACCATGTGCAACTATGGATTTCCAGTTCTCCCTCGCTCCCGAAGGGGGAAGGACGCCTACGCTAGGTGGTGAGCTGCGTTTGGAGGGGCAACGTGGGAGGGACGAGGGTGATGTGCGTGGATCTTCTCGAGACCGTTGAGGACATGTGCAAGGGCTTTTTTACTTGCCTATCCCCACAGCTCCATCACGACCGGAGTCGCTCAAAAGTAGAGGCCATGTAGGCGGCTTGACTCCACCAGCGTAGGTTGATAAGCGTCTTCGTAGCGGCTTGAGCAGGCCGGGCATCGTGGAGACTAGCGACATATTAGCCCGCAGGCAAAAACACACACAAAATTCAACCCCTATGTATTGTATGAATTAGACGGTGTTGTACTGCCATTTGATAGGACCATGTATATTATGGAGAGGTTGGAACATGTGGCTCACGGCGTAAGCCCTAATCAAAGGCCCTAGATAGCATATTAAGGGATCGCCAATAGACAACAACCGTTCACTCGGCATTGTTACAAACAATTTCATTTCATTTCATACCGGGAGGTAATGGTAGAACAATATTGTACGATGTACTCAAAATGTTACAATGGCGACGTAACTGCAGGTACATCCTCCCGATGGAAAATTAGAGATCAAATTAGAAAAGATACATGTACTACAATGTCATGAAATGTGCGACTATTAAATGACAGTACTTGTCACACAAGTTGCGTTCGGCCAAAATCTTCAAACGGTCGTAACTTTTTCGAATGAGGTCAAAGCATTTTGTCACAAGTAATGTTGGACGCAACTTGTCAATGGATGTCGCAATCATTTACTCGCGGGTTCAGAAATCGCAAAAATGGTTTCCGGTGTGTATTTATATTTTCGGCGATATTCCGGCAAAGCTGAGCCGCAGTGCCAAGGGGCCAAGCAACACCCGTCGAATTCGTCTCACCTCACATAAGGCGAAGTTTGTTGACATATGTCTACCAATTCTTCATTCCTCCTACTGATGCACAAGCCCGATTCCCGACGTGCACCACGTGGGGCGGCTGTACTTGGCATAAGCACATACCCAAGTATTCCAAACACGATCGTCAACGTGATGCGTCCCAAACGGCCAAGTTAAACCTCGCCCCACACCAATACTAATCGCCCTTTTATGGCGTGCCCTGATTATCCAAACCTGCACAATGTGCGTTTTAACTTGCTTGTTTTTCAAATACATCACCCAGTGCCTACTGCGTGAGCTCCCATGCTCCATTTACAGATCCGCAAACCAAACCTCGCGCATTCAACACAGCATCCACGCCTCCAAATCCCCTCAAACAGTGTCCAAAAATAAAGATTTAAATGGCCCACTGAACAATATGCATCTTGGTATGAGCGCTTGCCCAATGCCCTAGCGTGGCGCTCACGGAGAAGTGTGTAAAGGTGATTTTCTGGGAATTTATGGGCGTAATTCGACAAACTCCACCGACAACACTTGCTTCTAATCATACCGAATGACGGCCAACTGCTTGCTTCCCGGCTCAACTTCACTTGGATGGCACCTGGGTGCCGCTATGCTTGACGTGGTAGGAGGGGCACGTTTTCGTGACTAGCTTATGTTGCATAATCTACATAATGCATGTCCGGACTTTTGTGGCGGAGTGTAGCAGCGAGGACGTACGAGTATTAAAAATCAACTACACTGCAATTGGACTACTATCCTCGCCACAGGCGCTACATGCGGAACATGTCTGACATGTTTCCTTTGCCCGCTAGTGTGTCAAACGCGAGGATAACTGACGTATGGATGTACCGTAGGTTTGCATCATACACGCCAAGTATTTTGTCAGCACAACGGACACATTTATATCATATGATAAGTGAAAGCCCCGATCATCGAGATGGTTGCTGTGTGGCTGTGAGCTAATTCAGAATGCACTCCGTCTTTCACTAATTGCACGAATTACTGCCAACCAGCAAATGCAATCTCAAAGACGAAGTGGTTTCTCAATACATTGAGGGGCCATCGCATTCAGAAAGCCAAATCAACAATGGTGCGCTTTGAAGAGCCCGCATGTGCCCATATCTTGTCTTCAGAGTGCGCTTTGAAGCGACCTTGACGCTCACAACGACGTGTGTGAAGGTAGTAAGAGCGGTGGGAAATTATAGTAATTTAAAATTCTGAAATTGGAGTGGCATAATATTATAACTAATGTAGTAAGCGTTGTAAAAAGGGAAAAAACTAATTCGTGACGCATGATGCATTGAGCTAGTAGCATGACCTCCCGATACCCGCGCTCGTTCGCCAGCTGTTCCGGATGCCTTCCTTCCTTCCTGATGCCTTCTTCACGTCCGTCTCTACTCCCCATCTCTCATTATAATACTATACTAAACTGGCTAGACTGGCACATTCCGTCAGCTCGCGTCGCTGACTTGCTCACATCCCTGCATCAGCTGCTCCACAACGGTATCATCAAATCGGACTTTCGTCATTTGTTGCTCTGTCACATTCGTTACGCACCCGCCTCAGGCGGGCCCACATTCACTTCTCTGTCGTCTTCCACCACAATACACCAGCTGTCTCTTCTCTTGTCATTCCAAGTTGGCTGCCTTTCCTCACTTCTCTCCTCTTCCTCTCTCTCTCTTTGTATTTAGCAGGAGTACCGGTTGCGGTTAACAGCCTCACGATGTCGCTCACGCATCCATTATTGCAAGTGGGTGGCTTCACAGTTGATCGTTTGTCGTCTTCCCAACCGCGGCGCCCACCACCGGGACGCCCTGCTTCTCCACCGGCATCCACACCTTTGACATGGCGCGCGAGGCAAAGAGGTCGAGGTAGTTCTGCACCACCCCCGCGGGCGCACCATCCACTCGCACCTCGGTCAAAAACTTGAGGATCGCGTTTTTAATTGTTTGCCCTTTGGAGCTCTTGTCCTTGAGTCGGAAGGACGCGTCCTTGAGCGCCCGCCGGCCCGCGTTGGTGGCGGGGAAATGGAGCACGTTGGTCTGGAGCCCCTTCACCGGGCACGCCTCCACTCTGTCGCCGTAGAGCGCTGCCGCCCAGGTGTGGCAGGGGAGGAGGTTCACTTTCAGGGTCGCACCGCCTGCCGTCCTCACGCCGCATGATGAGAGGTCGCATGTGAGCGACAGTTTGGTTTTCAGCTCCCACCATCCGCTCTTACTGGAGCAGCACGCCATCACGCGGGCCATCGCCTAACGTGCACAGTTAAGGGGCCAAATGAATTAAGGGGGAGGGAAGGGAAGGGGAGTTGTTATGGTGTTGGGGTATAAAGGTAATGGAGAAACAATTGAAAATCGTAAATTACCTTCTCGCACACACGCACAATGGGTATGACTGAGACAATGAGGTTCGATGACTCAACACATCGCGAGTTACATAATCGGCTGTAATCAAATCTTGAAAATTTTTGTCAAACTTGGTCACCCAATTCCTTTGAGTGGGGGGAAAGGTGGAAAACAGCACGACGATGATAATGGGAAAGGAAGACAAGGGGGTGATTGGTTGGATCAGCACGAATAGGAAATAGGGAGTGAGAAAACACGTAGGGGAAGCCGTGTAAGTAGGTTTTACTGGATGGTTGGGGTTTCAAGGGACGCATGGCTCCGTCCGCCTGAGTGTTTCATGCAGCTGCTATTCATAGGCCCAATCATTTGTTTAGAGGAAAATGATGTGTTTTCAACACTTCATTCAAACGCCCTAACATTTTGAACAACGAACTTTTCCACCCGAAAGTGTATTGACGGATGCGCTCACATGCTTTGCATTTACTTACATATTACTCAGGAAAGCCTTTAGGGTTGCCGCGATGATGAGGGTTGAGTTTGGATGTGTGAATTGCTGATGTACTATACGAGTAACTCCTTAAACATCTACTATTTCCCTCATTACTTACAGAAACTTGCAAAGCAAAAAAATAAGAGCAAATATTAAAAACGACGTTTCATCATTCGAAACACTTTTAGATTTTCCATTTGTTTGTTCGCTTCATAGCGGACCCTGTGTGATTGTTTCATAATTGCCCTACCGTGGCTGGTGCTAGACAGGGCAAAGGGGGAGGCACTCACCTTCCCTGCGTCCTCGCTGTCCGCCCCGAGCTGGAGTGCGACGCGGGAAAACGCCGCCGCCTCTGTCGTGGCCGTCTTGGCAACGTACCATGTGCCCGCGCTCAGTGGGTCATCTTCGATGTTGCCATACGGAATGCCCACCGCTACAAACTGCCCCACACTGCAGAAGGGAAAATTACAAAAATGTCGCCAGTGTAAATACCCCTTACTGTCTTAGGGTTTCAATTTTTTGGGTTAATTTAGCCAGGCACACTTCAACAGCTACTGCGCAGTTTTCCAAGCTGCTTGAACAATGGTCTTACAGAAAATGCAGCGGGGCGCACCTCGAGGGATTCCGGACGCTATGGCAGCCCAGCTTGGACGTGCAGGCGCGGGTCTCCGTCAGGCGCCTCTTTCGGTTTGTGTTGACCGGCACAAACGCATCCTCCAGAGAGGAGAGGGGTAGCGCGTAGCCGTCCATGAACACAAGATGCCCATACCTGCGGGGATATGGTCGACTTATATAGTGCCGGTCCCTTCTCACCGGCCTCGTCATTTACACTCCCTACAGGATGTCCAGTTACAGCTTGGGAGACACACACACACACACACACACACACACACACACACACACACACACACACACACACAGAGAGAGAGAGAGAGAGAGAGAGAGAGAGAGAGAGAGAGAGAGAGAGAGAGAGAGCGAGCGAGAGAGAGAGAGAGAGAGAGAGAGAGAGAGAGAGAGAGAGAGAGAGAGAGAGAGAGAGAGAGCGAAAGATAGGGGGGTGGGAGAGAGAGAGAGAGAGAGAGAGAGAGAGAGCGAGCGAGAGAGAGAGCGAGAGAGAGAGCGAGAGAGAGAGAGCGAGAGAGAGAGAGAGAGAGAGAGAGAGAGAGAGAGAGAGAGAGAGAGAGAGAGAGAGAGAGAGAGAGAGAGAGAGAGAGAGAGAGAGAGAGAGAGAGAGAGAGAGAGAGAGAGTTGCATTGGAAGCAAAGGTTTATAAACACACATACAAAGATAATTGGAAAGCCATATAATACTACACGCATTAATATATTCACCCCATACACCGATACAGAAGAAAGGCTTTTGATGCACGAATGCGTAAATTAAAACCTGCGCTTCTGGGCTGGAAGGCGCATGTATTTACTCATACAAACACAGACATACTACGCACACATTCATATATACAGATACAAACAGACAGTCAGCTTACGACACACAGTCACGCATTGAGATGTATGTACATACATAAATAAGTGCATATGTACATCAATAAATGCATGCATACAGCCAAACAAAGACACACCCTACCCTACACAAACGAACGCATGAACCCCCATTATATACGTACATGCACACACGCGCGCGTTCATGCTCATTGAATCGGATGGGCAGATTTGATATTGTGTACAGCACTCACTGCTTCGCCGAGCTGGGATCCGCCGCCAACATTTCGAGGAACGCATTTTCCAGTGACAGCCGCGTCCCTTGCAGAGCCCTGGACGGCGACCTCCTGTGCAACAGGTAACCTGCCATATTGGAGAAGAAACCCTCATGCGTCCAAACTCTGGGAGCATGAGGCCGAACAACCTGTGCATCAAAAGGCCAACACCAAGACACCACTTAGCAGTAAACCTAACACATCACCCTTCTCCAGTGGCGCTCACAGCTGAAGTCAATGCAGATGTAGTGAGAGGCACGCCTCACCTGCAACCGTCCCATCCAGAAGTCACTCTCCCACACCGGGTCTGCTTCCGCGTCGTTTCTCACAAGGATGACCATTCGGCTGCCCGGGTGCAGTTTGAAGGCAGCCACCGCCGTCTGTTGGATGGCCTGCTGCTGCAACACCCGCTCTCTCCCCTCTCCCACCACCGCAAACACAAACGACACCGGCGAAGGGACTGAGCTGTCGTAGGTGGCGTTGAAGAGCGGGTAAGGTACCGCTGGGTTGAACTCCGCCACGACCGGCTGCGGCCAGCTCACCACCTTTTCAGACAGTAGCACGGGTGGGGGTGCGATAGCGGAGCCACTGGGGTGGGATTGTCCGCGGACGCAACCAAAGTCAGCGGTGGTGTCTGGGTGGATGTGCTCCTGCGGGCAGCCCAGCATCGCCTGCCACAGCCGCTCCATCATGTAGCGCCGTTTCACGCCGTCGAGCGCGGAGGGTGCGTGGATGAACTCGCGCCACCATTGGTACTCGGAGCGCGGGAGGGAGCGGATGCGGTCGGCGGTGGCGGCCCACATGGAGCGGGTGTTGTAGATGAGGGGCTCCAGCGCGTGCGCCCTTGGGTCCGTCGCGCCCATCCTCTGCGCTGCGCAGACGTCCAGGCAGTGATACCTCCGATACAACGCGCACATCTCCGCCTGCCAAATGGGCTCGTTGCCGTTTTCCGGGAAAGCACTCAGATCCACCGCCACCTGCGCCACACCAAACGCCACCATAGGTGGCACTCAGGCGCAGGCCAAGCAACGGGGACATTGCACAAGTACAAGGGCTAAGGCTTGAGTGGTTTGTGAGGTGTGTGGATGTGAAGGAGCGTAGTTATTGAGTGGCTTTGACTTATTCATAACTTTATTGCAAGTTATTGCGATTGAAGCGCGGCGCCCTAATCTTTTCAGGAAGGGGAAGCATTTGACTATTGCCGTGTAATTTGAAATACTTGCACTTTACACAAACAACATTCACCCAATGTCTGGGACATCACTGAAAGTATACATGTCATATAAAATTGTATGAATGGGTTGGCTGGATTTGGTTGTTTTTCGAATATGGGTAAATCCGCGCCGAAGCTAACCGGCGACGCAACAACAATTTCTGTTTCTGGGTGAATGAGGCGGGTGGCTCCTGCTGTGTGCTGTCAGACACTCACAGCAAAATGACACCTTGTTGCGATACGTCAATGAGTAGACACTGTAGCAGGGAACACGGTCGACGGTGTTATGCATATATGTCTCTTTGTAAATATCGCGTGAATATAAATGCCGCACGGCTTCCGAGAGTGCCCGCCTCTTCTTTGCTTCCCCTTCATTCTCCTCTGGAGCTGGTGGATTCCACTGCATTCTTTGTAATAAAATATATTTATTTGCGAGAGTGATGCCGTTCGAAAAGGTTTCAGTAGTTTATTAGCTACCTGTATGTATTACATTATTTGGCCAGCTGTTGGAAACTTAGGTCGTGAAATAAAGGTTTATCTAATCTGACTATAAATTCTGTATATTGATTGAAAAAATTGGATATATCATGAATTTGTCGGTATTATTTTTGAGAACAACCGCGCGCACAGTGTGCTTGAGCTCCATTAACCGAGAAGCTTCGATGCTTTGAAACATATCGTCATTATTTTCGACGCACTGGAAGGGCTGATCGAGTATATTTTCAATAACGGGAGGTCCAGCGAGGGTGAGGAAGTGACAGCTTATTGTTATCAAGAACGGCATGTGTGAACGGGAAGCGAACGCGAGAAAACGGCAGCGGTATAGGACGGTCACCCACCTTCGGGAGCCCAAACGACTTGAATTCCCACCTATGGCTGCTTGCGTCGCTGACCATGTAGGTGAGGTCGAGGTTGCGGGCCGGAAAGTTGGCCTTCAGGAACAGCACCGCCGTCTCAAGCTGCCCATAGCTGCGTAGCGACGGAAACCCAACTTCGCAATCAGCCGAGCGCCACCATTGCTGACAAATTGCGTAAGTAAGCGCATAAATAAGTATTGCTACAGCGACTATATGCATTTTATGCCGGGGAAGATAGTATTATTACGGATTGATGATGATTTCGCCCGCTTGAAACAGAAAAGATGGATACATCATCGTTAGGGTTTCCCTCCCTGCTTGTCTCTTACCTGTACACAGTTTAAGGCCGGTTCTTAGATGAACTTAGCCACCATCCGCGAAAGATGAGAGATCATCGATAAAGACAACCACACCGCACAGCAAATTGTAGCGTAGCGCAAATTAATTTGTGAATCACCTGATAATAATACATTCGTACAGGTAGTGGGCGCAAATAAAAACATTTACTGCAACGACACCGAGGAATATCAGGGATCTATCCAATCAAATATCATATATCGCTGTAGCGATTCATTGCGGTAGTTTTAGAATTAATAGGAAGGCGATAAAAAATAATTGCTATAACTATTTCTTTCCTTCCGGGAGTGGGCGGGCGCTACTGACTTGGAGATGATGTGCTCCAGATACTCCGCGTGGTGCTTGGGCCAGGCGACCTCCGTCGCCAACGTCGTTTCAACAGTTCGAAACGTCCGAACGCACGCGGCCATCTTGCCCAGCTGCTCCCGCACCTCCTCCTCCGTCTTTCCGCACTTGCTGTACACATGGAGAACTGTGGCGGGATTCTCCGGATCGCATGCCAGCTGTCGAAACGTCGCCAGGCTCTCGGAGCACAGCACTACCACGACACCCAACCTTGGCGCGTTGCCGGACGCAGCGAAGGCTGGGGTACTGTCCGTGCCGGGATCGAGGCGACGCCTACGTGAGGTAGAAGCGTCGTGATGCCTCCGCACGCACTCCTCTGGAAGGACGCGCCAAGGCTTGGGCTGCACCTTGGCGCTGGTGAGATCCGACAGTTGAAAAGGGGAACTGCGTTCGCACGGAAAAGCGCAGTGCGTCGGGGGGGTCAAATTGGGGGACGAAAAGACAACGGGGAAACAACGAAGAAGGGTGGAAGCGACGAACAATAACGACGAAACAACGAACAAAAAACACCCACCTACTGTGACCGCTCTCGAACGTGTTACCCGCCGCACAGCCGACCCGCTTCTTGCTGTGTGAATCCTGCGAATGCGCAGCAGCAGCACTCGAGTACTCAGCACGAGTTGATGCCGCCTCAAAGGCCCAAGTGCGCTTGCGGGATGAAAGTGACAGGTTGGGGACTTACAATAGTTTACGAAATAGATGGCAAACAATCAACACGCAATAACGATTATAATTAATGAGGATGCATGGGTTCCTGGTTCCTACCTGAGGGCAGCCCCACACATACGTCCACAGTGAGTTAGCCCATGCCTGGTTCACGCGCAGCGACCATGTTTGCAGCCACTGATACTCGTGCGCCCGTAACGACAACAGCCTGTGGAGCGACACGAAGTAGCTGACCTCCTTGGGCTCCGCTTTGAGCTGCTGCTGCCTGACAACGGCCTCCATGCCCTCCACTGTGCAAGCGGGAAGGCAGGTGTAGCGCTGCAAGGCGTAGCACACCTCCGCAGCAGTCGAACCAGAGATTTGCGAGCGAGAGCCGCCATAGGACTGCTCGGATAGTAAATGAGGTGAACGAGCGAGCATAAAATTAATTACTATTTACTATTATCCCCCCCCCCCCCCCCCCCCCCCCCCCACACACGCACAGCACCACACCAGGCGCTACAGCAGCTGGATGTAATCAAGCGTGAGCAGTTTCGCGTACCTGGAAGTCGAGCGGCGAGTTGGCGGCCTCGGTGAGAAGGAACGGAATCGACACTTGCTCCGACTTATTTCTTCCCTCCGATACTCCGGGCGCTACAAATAGCGTCCGATTTGCCGCCACCGAGTGCGGAGATAGCGCATGGTGGGCCAGGACGGAGGGGTGCGACCTGTGGCGTCAGCGAGGGACAGAAGAACACGACGGCGTGACATTTTATCGATACGCAGTGGCAACACTACAACAGTCGCCGCGCGAGTTTATCAAAATGCCGCTGAAAATAACATAAATTCGACTGCTACTCCCCACACAATTCGACACTATCTATGTAGTGGAGTTAGGCAGCGGCTTACGCGCCGAAGGCATCAACTATTGTGGCGCATGACTTGAGGGTATCCAGCTCGCTTCGTGGGTAGTTTTTCGGGACTTCCTTGCATCGCTTGTAGACGAAATACCTGAAAATGAAAATATAAAAAAATGTCGGGAACCACACGTATTAAAGACAATATGGAATGCCGACGCGCTTGGTGGAGCAGGCGTTGGAGGAGGCAACTTAAAAGCACAGGCATATGATACCACGCGAGCGAGATTGGCAGGGCTGTCGGGTCGATGCGTCATTGGCAATGAAAATTAAGAGGTCGCGCACCAAAGTTTCTTCCCGTTAACAGTGCACCTCAGAGTTGAGAGTGCTGACAGTTTATTCTTGCAGGCGGAGAGTACCACCGCGATGTCGTGCCGGGGTGGCTCGATGGGTCGTTGATAATGGTCCGTGAAGTTGTGGCGCATCGCGCAGTGCAGCCGCTTGGAAATTGATGACGTCTTGACGCCATAGATAAGTGGTTTCATATGTTTCTCCGCAAAGTCTGGCTCACTGCTCACGACCTGTCACAGCGTCGGTTTGAAAAGAGGTGATGGACCGAAAACACGACAGAGAGGCAGTACTTCGTAGATAGTTCTAGACTAAGGGCGGAGCCGAATTCCGACAGTACCTTCAACACGATGGCATCACCTGCTTCCTGTCACAACGCTACTGCGTGAGCAATAGATACCCCGCGTGCGTGCGTAACAGGACTGCGTCAAGAACGAGCAACTGAGTCTCGAACAATACCTATTACCGTGTCTGAAAACTATCTTGTAATATGTTGAGCGATTTTCTAGACACCAATATGAACAGATGCGATATTCATTGACACGATACTCGAGACAAAACTAGTCATTGGTAGTTGAACGGTGACCGCAGCCGCGGAGGCGTGCCGCAGTCCACGCCAACATCGTAAGTATTTAGGAAACGATGCCATCGGATTGTCTAGTCGCGGTGCCGTCCGTGAACGTTTAGTTTGCAGAGCTGACGACTCACCTGGAGGCTCCCGAGGGCGAACAGGGAGAGCGTGAGCGCAAACCCAGCTTCTGAGACTAGCATCTAAGAAATCTGACGGGGCTCGGTCGGATACCAGTTCGGCTACCGAGTTTCACACTGCGAAGGGCTACAGAAGCACAAAACCCTCGGTGCTTCTTATCGAAGAATATACATCTCTCCGAACCGACGCATAGTAATAAGAGTTGAAACAGCAAGGCGCCAGCTGGCAGACGGACGATGCGCCTCGGAAAGTTGGATGGCGACTGCTATAGGCGACCAACCTTCCGAGATTTGTACACGACCAGCACCGCAGACACTTAGTTTCAACAGCGCCGCGAGAGATGATACTCTATAACATGCTTCGACCGTTGTTCGACCTTGTTCTCTGCCTAGATGAATAAGGTCAGCTGTCGGAAAGTGAAGGTGGTACGACTTTCCGCGACCAGTCAACTGCAGGCTATTGGCCACATACTATTTGAGTACCCACCCAGTACCCGTACCTGTAACGCCAACAGCAGCCGATCAATAAAGCAGTAGCGACATAATACTACAGCAAATTTAAATACAACATGAAAATTCGAATACGTCCGCACCTTTTGCGGCAATCCGCGCGGAATACAGTTCAAAATGCATCTCCCCGTATGATTTAGGATTTATGATATTACCGACGGTGGAGCAGTCGCGAAATAGTAGTCAATATCTGGCAATAGTAGAATATCTGCAATGGCGCAGCGTGAAATGGTTACGGGTACCCGTAGCGAATTAGATAAATCAATAATATGATACTGCATTAGATAAATCAATAAATAAGAAGTAATATACTGTTATGTACGGGTACCTGCACCTTTACATTAAGTAGCAATCGTGTGTTGTTACCAGTACCTGTACCAGTAGTACATCGTATATTATTTCCTCTGTATTGTTCATTTTCTTTATCAACTTGTTTACAAGACACGATTAGATGCCACCCAAACAATACTTCAGGAACTGATCTGCAAAGCAGGGAAACAAGCAATAGCATCACAACAGCCACGCACCACGCAAGGCATCGCGAAGTTAACAGGAACCAGCGTGCAGTGCAAAACAGTCCAGGCACATTATTGCGAGAATTACTTGCGCGCATATCCTAGGAAATGATGAAACATAAGGTGGATCGGGAACGAGCTTCAACCTACCATACAAAATATGACTCGCATATCGAAGATGCAAAGCCGACGACACACATCTCCGATAAATATAACCACAAAAGCCACTAGATTTGGCAGTCAATCGCGAAGCTACTAATAAATAAGTAAGTGGCGGACGTATGATTTTTTTTTCACTTCATTTGAAGCTTGTTGAGCTTCAAGCTACGTCTGAATTTCATGTGGGGCGAGGAGCTTCCTATGGAAGGTGGGGTCTTATCTTTGACCGTGGTTCACGTATGTAGCCGTATCCTGCCCCTCGCGGGTATCGAGCCCGGGACCTTCGGCACACTAGGCCACACGCTTAACACTAGGCCACACGCTTCGGCACACTAGGCCACACACTAGGCCACACGGAAAATATTAGATGTCGCATAGTTGCTTTTTACCGCTAAGCTTCAAACCACGACATCACCACCCCTTGACTTTCCCCGGACCGCAGCCCGGCTTCGAAACGAATGAGGAAGGTGGGGTATAATCTTGAACCGTAGTTTGCCTATGAACCGGAATCCCGCCCCTCACGCACGGGTATCGACCAGGAACCTTCGGCACACTAGGCCTTATGCTTAACCGACGCGTCATAGAAGAACGGGTGTCACTTAGTGGCTTATTACCACTGAGTATCAAATCACGAGATTCACCAAGAGCTGCGCGACGACTTATAAAAGGCGTTTTTGAAGACTTCCCTGAGGTTTTGTCTCCGATCGACTCTCCACATGTTAGTCGACTTTGGGACCATCCACTATCGACACTATTGGACTAAGGCGAAGATAGCGACTCAAATGGAGACATCCACTTGACAGGATGGATCTCAATCCACATGTTCAACACGCAATGGAAGTTGATTACTTGATTCGACCCAGCAAAAACGGATTTAATCGCCGGTTATTTTCGTACGCAAGGCTGATGGTTCTCTAAGTTTGTGCATTTATTACCGTGGAATGACTGAAGTTATCCCGAAAGATGCATGCCCGTTACTACGTGTTGATGACACCCTTTATGAGTTAAATGACGCAAAATTGTACAACCATCTGGACTTGGCATTCAAGTCTTGGCAAATAAAAATTTGGGGAGAGCATGTGTACAAAATAGCGTTTCAGACACCATATGGTCTTATGGAATGGGCCGCCATGCCTTCCAGATTGTGCAACGCTCTATCGACTTTCCATGGAATGATGTACAAGGATTTACGACGAGACTTTTTACGCATGTTTGCTACGGTCTACATCGACGATGCATGCATATACATCGTACGCGCAAGGAACACATGCAGCATATGCGTTTTACTTTACAGCGATTCAAGGAGGAAGGTCTTATGTTGCGTTTTAAGAAAAGATGCTTTAAATTGCAAGAGATAGAGTACCTTGGTTACACACTTTCCGGTGGAGAGCTCTCTGTTTCGATTTTTTTTTAAACGTCGAGACGGTGAAGGAGTGGCTGGCGCCAACGACACAACGCGAAGTTTGCAGTTTCACACAATTTTACAGCTTTTACACGAATAACGTTCATATTTCACTTCATAGATTTGTCGACGCCTTTTAACAATCATGTTTTAGAAATTTAAGCCGGATCGGATTTGATGACGACTTCATGAATAGAAACCTTCGAGACTCTTCAGTTCTGACTATTTTTCGCGCCACATATGGTCCTACCGGAGGTCAGCTCGGACGCGACGTTTACTGAAGCTACATATTTTTCGCTGTGGGGATTGCACATATGAAATGACATTGAAACTGATTCACAACAATTACGAGTCACTTGCTATTTGTCGTCTATTGTCTAAGGGCCTTCTTGCATGTGCCATATAGGCTATTTTGTATGCAAAAGTTAGGCCATGGGGTCTCCTTGATTATCCTCTTCGGAATTGTAGTGAGGCTTAAATCCCCCATGGGGGGAGGGGTCTGGTAAGGTGTGTCACTTGTGCGGTTGGTTGGGTGGGAAGGAATGCAATAGAGATCGGTGAAATTGTTTGTAAGTGGCAAATATTTTGATACCATAGATGCGAAGATTGTGGTGGTCCACTCAGCAATGTAGATGTGTAGGTGCTATACAGTGAGTGTCGCGGGTAAGAGTTTGGGGTGATCTGTCGGGTGAGTCAGTTTTAGGGTTGATTAGTGAAGTGATGTTGGTGAGAGCGAGAGCGTGAGGTGTGCATGTGCGGCTCATTACTATGGGAATGATGCCTGCCCGTGTGCCGTGCAAGTGCGTGCGAAGTGCATTTGCAAGCGGGGTGTATTCTTTGATGATAAGGTAATGGGTGTCCTTGAAGTTGCCCGTGCATTACTTCCATTCGTCAATTTAAATTTTTCGAACGGAGGAGTAGTATCTGTGACGAGATGAAGTATGTCTTTCGAGGTTGGTTTCGAGGAGTCGAATGAAATAAGGTCTGTGTGTTTATGGTCTGAAATGTGCATGCAAAATATCTTTAGGCAGGACTGCGGGGCAAAGAGTTAGGAAGGACGGGTCAAAACCTTCATTTGCATCTAATTGCCGAGTGGGCATGTGAACGTGATGTGTGGATGGTGTGTCGAGGAGTGGGAGGGGTTCATGGAAGGTATCATCTTTGAATGTTTTGATGGGTTCATTTCCGATGTCAAGTGTGATGGTCTCCCAACGACCACCGTTTGCTTGTTCAAGTCGTGTAGGTAGGAGCTAGATGTGGAAGGCATGGTATCATCTTAGACCGTGTTTCACGAATGTACTACAGAAATTTTGCCCCTCACGGGTACTGAACCCGGGACCCTTGGCTCACTAGGCCACACGCTTAACCGACACATCGGAAAACAATGAATGTCGCTTAGTGGCCTTCTTGTCACCGAGTTATAATTCACTACGACATTACCACCCCCAGGCTCTCCCCGGACCGAAGCCCGGCTCTGAAACTAATGTGGAAAGTTGGGTCTTATCATAGACCGTGACTCACCAACTTACCGAAATCATGACCCTTACGGGTATCGAACTCGGGACCTTCGGCTCACTAGGCCACAAGCTTAACCGACTTATATCGGAAAAGAACGGATGTCGCCGTATGGCCTTCTTGCCAATAAATTTAAATTCACGGCATGGAGGGCGTTGTTATGGTGCTCATGTAGTCCGATACCCGACACAAATGGACAGCTACATGCCATATGGTCATTGCTTGTAAGATGTCTACACATAAGGCATTTCAAATATGTGTTTGTTTATGGAGAGAAGACGGGTGTAGTTAACGTCTAATAGATAATCCTTTTTGTTCGTGAATTGTGTGGACGTTACACACAATACAGAGTGCCATGTCGACGGTGAAAGGTGAAATATTTGCTATTGCGTTAGGTCGTGGCTAGTAAGTCACCATACTTCGTAGTGGTGTGCTGAAGAGGTGTGATGTTGGAGGGTGGGCTATATTTTCGTGCGTCCGTTTTGAAGTTGGTATAGACTAGAGTTTTATGGGGGTTAGGGTCGTCGGGTTGTGTGGTATATGGCTAAATCTAGTGGTCTTTGCGTGTGTTGGTACCCTTGACGTAGATTGTATTCGGGGGTTCTCCGTCGGGAAATGTATTTGGTAAGTGGCCAGTTCGGGCACTACCCTTGGAGTTGTTATTTTTTCTCTTCCCAATGTGTGTGGCGAGGCATGCAACGATATGGGTTTGGAGGTTTGATTAGAAATCAGCCAACATTTGAATCGTAGTTGTTGTAGATCATTTTAATTTTCATTTTGATAGAGGAAATAAGTTCTCTGTGGGGGTGTTGTTGCACGATGTGTGGGATGGGGATGTATCTATGGATGAGTCGGAGGGAGCATACGCTGTCGGATAGGAGGTCGGGGTATCCTAGTTCGAGTCCGAGGTCGATGGCTGCAAGTTCAACACGATTTATGATATGGATAGGCGGTGTAGAGGTGGCTAGGATCTTGATGGAGGAGTGTCAGGATGGATGGGAGGCTGCAGCCCCAAGGGGGGCGGTTTATCCATCTTGCTTGGAGTCGTATGTGTAGACAAAGGTTGTCTAGTCAACGGCATGTGTAGACAAAGTTCACATACATGTGGTAAGTTGTGTTAGTGTGTGCTGCGGCAGGCGGGTGCGAATACAAGGGGTTGTATGTTGGAATGGGGGAAGTGGTAGATGCCGGCCATATGGAGGTTGTATGCAGTAATATGTGTATGAGGATTAGCAATTATCCTATTTCAAGAGCATGGAGGAGGTCTTCAACCATTATCTTATCGGGCAGGAAAAATTGATAGTGCGGAGCTTGGGAATTATTATTATGTTTAATACGTACGAAGTAGATGAAGCGTCATCGCTTCAGCGCAGCTATGACTTAACTCGAGGACTTGAACTTTGTGGAACCCCATCATCCCAAAACAATGGGAAATTATATTGAGGTGTGAAATCCTTCCGCCAACTCCAAGGGTCGGCCTCGCTCTTCGAACCGTTCTCCTTTTCCGTAGTCATTGCACCAACAAACGGTTGTAAATGGCGCACGTAATGCGCATAACGCTTGTATACCATGAAAGTTAATAAAATTGTCTACAATAGTACCGAGTTAACAGTTGCTTTCTCGGCACCCCCCCCCCCCCCCCCCCCCCCCCCCCCCCCCCCCCATGTGATCAGGCCGCCATTATATTGTAAGTCCCTTCGATGCTTAGCATGTACGCCGTGAAACCACTAATCCCGACCTCTCCAACATCGTCTAAATCATACCCGTGAACATTTTTTTCGTTCTATAATTATTTTGCGCATGTAAGTATGAAATGCCGCCGCCGCCGCCGCCGCTAGGCCTTGTCGCGCCTTCGGATGCGACCCGCCTCTGGTATGCTTCGCGTCATGCGTCACCCCCAAGGGAGGTTCGACATCCACATGGTGACATGGCTAGTCGACGCCTAGTCAATGCCCTTTTGGTGCCGCTTCCGGTTGACCGCCGCTAGCTCCAACACCCGCCTTCTGCCGCAAATCCGTCCGTACCCTCCTCGCCGCCGAAAAACCCCTGGATTACTGGTCCCGCTTCTTGAGCATGAAAGTATTCCGGGAGTATCAAGTCTTGGAAAGAAATATCGGAATGTCCGAGCGGGAGATCTTGGCGCTTATTGTACATATCATATATTTAAAATCCCTATGTTAGTGAGGCTTCCCGTCAGGTACAGATCGCGCGGATCGTATCTGTTGGATTCACCTCGCCTAGCCCCGAACCGTGCCGGGCCTAGCACGGCTATTGGGTAACAAGCGCCAAACACGTGGAGGTGGGGGTGAGTGCCGACGGGCCTCTGAGCGCACCCCCTTCCGGGTCCGCCGCTTTTGCGCTGCCGGCGGGCGGCCGTTGTTTAACATCTTTGTTGGTTACTTGAGCAAATTTCGCAGGGTGTCGAGGTTCGAGACCACTATGAACTTGGAATTACCTTCAAGAACATCTCCCATGCTTAACGGTTTCACAGACACACAACAAAGCTTCTAATAATCGGACGGCGGATTTGACTAGTAAATGGGTCGGCAGTCGTCATTAATGAAATTGAAAACTTTATTTCTATTGGGGGGAGGGCCTCCATTTGCAACTTTGTTGGCCTCAATCGGACACCATACGGCAAGTTTAGCAGGGGTTTTGAAGCCTCACAATTTGTTTTTGGCCCTAGTCCCACGCACGTCAAGCATTGCATAGGCACATAGCATCACAACCACATGCTCCCATGTTTGCGGCTAACAAGCCGGGATAAAAAACATTGCATATTGTGTCCCCGATTCCGGGGCGCCAGGGATAGCAATTTTTTATTTGATCCTTGCAAAGAGGTAGAAGCGCCACAACAGAAAGTCAATTTCTGAAAAATCCAAATTCCGGGGCGCCCAAATCCAAGCATGCCCTAAGATCGCGACTTGGCCGCAAACCTTAAAACGTCGAATCGTAGCCGCGACATGCGCCATTTGTGTCCCGCTTCCCTCATAATTGCATCGTCAGCGCAAGTTCCAGCCCGCCCTTTTAACAAGCTAAAGTACAGTCAAACCCTACAACCCTAGTGTCTAAACAACCGCCCTCCACGAAAAGCTGTATTTCACTAGTAAAGGAATTTTTGTGAAGAGTGTATAGTTTGTGCGATTGGAGTTGTGGACAATTTGCTAAGTATGTTTATTTTTTACATTTGGCATGTTTCCCTTTACCGAGGGCTTTCGTTGACACCTCCCATCTACTATTATAGGCCGTACGTGCAACAGCATGCCACATTGCCTATGGGCCATTTTCGCACTCCAGACTCCCAATTCATGATTGTACTTGGGACGGAAGATTCGTCATCATGCGCGTGCTCGCCCCCGCGCTTCCTCCCAGCAGACTTGAAACCCCGACCGCTGACGAAAAGGGACCTTGGGGCGCTATTTCATTCTGTGTGCCCATTTGACTGAAAAACACACACACAGACACAGACACAAACACACACACACACAAACACACACACACACACACACACACACACACACACACACACAATCAGCGGCAAGTCACACAAGTACCGACGACAAGAATGCATCTTAGGAAAATCGGGAAAATGAAGCATTCAAGAAATTGAGTTTGTGCTATAGCGCGCTTACCTCTTAGCAAAGGTCGAAAATTTAGCCCTCCCGGGCCTTAACCTTTTGAGCATTGGAGCCATGATCTTGGGGATTCTCTGCGCGTGTTTAGGGAAAAGGTTTCGCGTCATTATAACCAATTTTTCATTTAAGTTATTCATAAAAGCAAATTCTGGGAATATTATTCGAACATTTTGTGTACACAATATGTGGCTCGCAACGTTAAAGTGGACCTGGCTCTGTATGATTTGAGAGCGTACGTTTGTGATTTCGTCAGCGTCAAGCTTGGCGCGCAGAGCCATGAAGCACCAGGTGAGCAGCAGCCCCGTCGCAACCGCGCACATTCCGAACAGCACCTTCAACTGCGCCCAGTAGCGATCTCTGTCGCAGCCGCTCTCCGCCTGTAGCCCCAGGACGACGGAGCTCCAGTTCTGGATGTCGCAGTATTGCTCTAGTTTGACTGCCTCCCTGGCGGACGCCTGCATGTGCATAGCGCCCACCGCTATCACCCAAGTCTGAAGGGAAAGGAAGCCCAACAGCGCCGTCTTCCGCGCATGGTAGTCGTCCTTCGCGTAATCAGCAGCTGAGCAGAAGAATCGCCGGTGGAATCAGCCGCAATAAAAAACAATTCAGGCACAATAATCCACAAATGCGAAACCTTCGCGAAATCAATCCGTCACGTAACCGTAATCAGAATAAAAAAATGGATCACAGACAAATATAAACACTACAAGACAAAAGAAAGTGAATTGGCGCGTACAGGCTGCGTAGAGGCCGGCGACGGTGGAGCAAAGTAGGGAGAGGCCCAGTGTCCCGGACATGAAGCGCGCTGTTACATCCGCAGCGATGAACGGCTCGACAATATATGGGATGGCGATAGCGAACTGTAACACCAGCAGTGTCCAGATGGAGAGCTTGAGCCAGTTACGTTTTACGTACGACTTCGCCCCCTCGCGCTTCCGCTGCGGATGCCGCTGCGACCCGCTGCCGCCATCGCGCGCGCCGTATTCTTGCGACCCCGACATAACGACACTACGTAGAGAACCGCCCACGTCACCATCCGCGTCTATACGCGCCAAAACCACAGCTCGGTGAATCACAGTTAATCACATCATTAAATACTGTGACGGAGTGGGGGAGACAGGAAGCGGGCGAAGGGTGCTGTTGCCGTACCTCCTCCTCCTTCGCCCGGTCTCGACTTGAAAGACATTCGACTCATAAACATGCTACCGAAGATCCCGGCCTTAGCCTTCTTCCCCACCTTTTCCATCTGAAGCTTCAGCTCCACCGAGTTCTCGTCCAAGTCGTTCCTAAGCTCCTCTATATGGTCCTCCATGGACAGAAACGTCTCCGCTATCTCGTCAAACCGACCATCCACCGCCGCCCGCCTAAGCGCAAACCACATTAAATACAGCCTCGCGACAATCTCCGTTCACCACAACCCAGGTTACTTGGACGGCATAAGCAAGTACATGGTAGTGTCAAACGGCGGGGCCGCGTACCATTCCATCAACGTCGCCAGATCATCTACACGCGCCTCCAGCGACTTCAGCGAACTCGCCAAAATCGAGTTCGTCTTCGCCTGCGCCTCCCAGTTCTTCACCGACGCCATCCTCGCCGTGCTACGTGTTCAGACAGCTCACCCACGCGCCGGCGCTAGCTTAAGTTTTGGACCGCCGGTCCTTGCACACTTAGGCCGTGTAGCCAGTTTGTCGGTGGTTCAAGGGTAGAAGGCGCCCTCCTGACGTTAGACGGACAGCCGAGTAGACAACAGGTGCGGACTGCGACATGCGACGAGTCCCCGTGAGGCCGTAATTGCTCAACTGCTGTACCTATCCTGCTTTAGCGTTGTAGCGCACCGATGCGTGCTCAACCTGATATACTCGCAAATTTCACGAAATAGGCACCCTCGCAAGATCCCTGGGTCGCCACTACTGAGCCTCAACCTGCGACTGCACAGTGGTGGGAGCGTAAGGTCTGACACGCATGCCGGCGCTGCGGCAGGGCTGCTGGCTGCTTCTGTCGATACTACTCCGAACGGTTTATGGACGCGGGGACCTGTATAAATACTACATTTCCGTACGTACAGGTACAGATACCTGTACCTGTACCTGTACTCAGAAAGACAATACTACATTATTATTATTTATACGAGTGGCGCGGCCCGTAGTTCTTTGTGCCTGTAAGGATATCTAAATTGTTTTACAAGAGAAAGCAGTGGAGGCCACCAAGCAAGAAAAAGAAAGAAAGGAAGAAAAAACCTAAGCCCGAGGAACAGGAAGGCATGCCACAGCACCAGCACTGCCCTCCGTCGAAGGGTTACACAGAAGTCCTGCCTGTAAGGAGGATTTAGGTGTATTGGAATAGTTTAGGCTTGCCTAGTATATGAAATGCCCATGGTTAATCGTCCAAATCGGGATTTTCTTGGCCAGGCAGAAAGCTACAGACCAGGGCCTTCCAGGGATATATTATTTGCAACAATTACCTATAGTATGTGTTTTGAGTGCGCTGGGTCCGGCCAAAGGGTGGAGGGTAGGGTGATTAAAAAAACGGGCGACTACATGAATTTGGAACAGTCTCCACTGTATCTCCAACGGCCCGATATCACAAGCCCGGGCTTGACATCCGCCACCATGCACGTCACCACCGGGCAGACTGGTGCTATCGGCCGGCAAGAGCGAAGTCTACGGACAAGAGGCAGTCAAACAAGGTGAAATACGTCTACTAGCGGTGCGGCAGCAGGCCCGTGAGCCGCTACGCGGGTCGTTGTTGCGGCTGATTGCTTCCGCTCTCTCTAACGCTTTCACTATTACCGCCCTCGCAGCGGCACACAACGCATCCGCAGCTGCCTCGACCGATAAGTTGCAAGCCGCTTGAACGTCCCCCTTCCCTGTTTCGTATCTTGTCTCTAGGTTCGTCAGCGCCACGGCGCTAGGGTCGCGACTATCTTGCTTGCTTGCGACTTCCTCCTCGTCAACCTCCTCCACCTCGGAATCTTCGTCCTCAAGTGCCACTACTGCCGCTGCTTCTCGCAGCTTTTGAAGGATCGCTCCCTTCACTCGCAGGTTGGAACGCCTCTAAGAGATGACGAGGAGTTCCCCTCGAGCCTCCTTTATGGCTTGGGTGGCGAGCTGCTAGGCCTTTTGCGCTGCTGCTGCTGCCTTCACAACAACAACAGCTTCAGCAACGGCGCTCTTCTTGTTACCATAAGGTAGGGCTTCTTTTGCCTTTCTTGCAGCTTTGTTTCCCTTCTCCACTGCCTTCTCGGTGTCATGTTGTGCGCCCTCCTTCTCGCTTAGGTTGTACACCTGATATCTTTTCTGCAAACACACACACACACACACACACACGCACACACACACACACACACACACACACACACACACACACACACGCACGCACACACACGCACGCACGCATACACACACACACACACGCACACACACACACACACACACACACACACACACACACACACACACACACACACACACACACGCACGCACGCACGCACACACACACACGCACACACATATACAAAGCACAGCATATTTGCATTTGCAGGAAGTGTTTTAGGTAGGCATTTGCATGCATATAGCAACCACGCACAACGCACCTGCTCATGATCCACTGATAGATAACCATTAGTGCTGCAAACCAATGTATACATAGCCATGTAAGTAGTATATGAATATTTCCCACTTTTCGTCTCACCTGTGCATGGTTTAGGCACATCCCCTCCTCTGCATTATTGAAGATAGTGTCCATAATGGTCTTCTCGTCATCACGGCTCAGCAAAGGGACTGCACCGGCACGTTTGCCTGTCTCAAAGTAGCCAGGCTGTGCATAGTATCTCGCTAGTGTCACATGAAACACCCCCACTCCTTAGCAACCTGCCGTACACTCTTGCACTCAGACCTGCTTTTGGATGCCGCGGTATTTAAAGCATACTGCCCCGCCAGTTCATGTAGCGCCCCATCCATATCTTGAGAGCTCCACCGCTTGTAGGCACGCGGCAACGTCCCCTTTCTCGGCAGCACCTTCCTCGCCGAACTCCGTCCTTTCCCCATTCTCTTCATACTAAGGACGACAACGACGAGTAAGAATAGGGAGAACAGTATGGACACGCATAGGGGGTCGAGGCCGAGAGCATAGGCCGTTCTCGACCGAAAGGGCGCTAAACGCCGCGCCATCGCCGCGCCGACACCCCGTCCCAATGACCCGTTGCACCTCACCACTTGCACAAACAAGCTTCCTTACTATTAGAGCGGCGATAGCTGTGGATTATAGCTAGTGGGCGCCCCTTTGTGACGCAAAGTCGCTGCGCCAGAAAGATTCTGCGTGGTTCGCAAGGCGATTTTGTACACGCATCGCCCATCTGTCCCGAGGCATCCTGACCCGTTTGAAATCGGATTAAGCCGGTTAAAGGCTCTCCGAACATCCTGAAAACTGTAGCTTTCTCGTGGTACATTCAGAATTTGAATCTGATGTTTTTACAAAAAGTTATAGCTGTTTTTCTAAGATTTTGTTCCAAGTTCTTGGTGTTCCAAATTAGTCGCAATTCTCCTTAATTGTTTGTATTTTTGTAATCATATACACACAGACCTTGTGTCTCTCACTTTGTATTTTATAGTAATCATTGAGATAATGCATGGAACCCCATAGTCGTGATACCTGTTTTTTACACACACACACACACACACACACACACACACACACACACACACACACACACACACACACACACACACACACACACACACACACACACACACACACACACACACACACACACACACACACACACACACACACACACACACACACACACAACACACACACACACACACACACACACACACACACACACACACACACACACACACACACACACACACACACACACACACACACACACACACACACACACACACACACACACACACACACACACACACATTTTTTACAAATTGATGTAGTAGGATATACACAGCATGTACGGGCGTATTTCAGCGTACCGGTACCGGGTACTCCCAGACATAAACATGAATAATCCCATCATCATTTATTGTAATTTTAATTACAAAGAGAGTAGTGGAATCCACCAGCTTTGGATTCCGGGATCGTCTTGTCACTCTTGCCCTTTTGTTTCCCCTCCCATTTTCCATGTCCGTGCTCATGTTGTTCTTCTTGTAATACAAATGCATTGGCACTACACGGTCAAAATCCACGAGCAAAGAAGAAAATAAAGCATGCAGAGAAGCCTAAGCCCTCAGAACATGGAGGCATGCAATAACAAATGCATAACCCTCCTGCAAGGCATCACGGAGATATGAACCCAGCGCGCCATGAAGATCCCATCATTTATGAGACGGACGATATAGGGTGGTGCAAGTGTTGTTGCGTACGTCCAAGGGCTTAGGCTTCCGTGCCTCTCTTCTTTTCTTATTATCACTTCTTTGTTGGTGGATTCCACTACTTTCTTTGTAAGTATTTACATTTTTCAGTAACATACTCTGTGTAGATAGGCATTCCACACTCCTCCACAAAAGTATAGGCATGCAATATGGTTGTGTATAAGCTAGTCATGTTGAATACTTGCGCCTCTCACCATGTTAAGCACGACGGCGCCAAGGTACCACCCAAATCTGGCAGAGTCGGGATGCAAGCATTTAGCCATCATTCGGTATGATTAGTCGCGTCGGACGAGTTGTCCAAATAAGCCCTTGAATTTTCATTTAATTGCTCACACTACACACGTCGTTCAAACGTTTGAATACCACACGCGGGCACTGCTCAAGCGCTCACACCAAGCGGCATATTGCTTTGTGAGGCCCGCATCCCTATTCTCAAGACTTGCTAGATTGGATTTGGAGGCGTAGATACGTGTTGAATGCACGAGGCTTGGTTTGCGGGTGTGTGCATGGAGCACGGAAGTTCACGCCGCAAGCAAGGGTGATGTATAGAGAACACAACAGAGTAAAAACCTGCACGATGCAACCTTTTGTTGAGTAGTACACTATCTAAATGGGTGAGGGCGATTGGCATGGGCGAGGGGTGAGGTCCAACGTGGTTGTTTGGGCCGCATCACGTTGACGGTGGGGTTTAGAAAGCTTGGGGTTTATTCTTGTGCCACCACAGCCGCCCCATCCACACGTGGCACACGTCGGGAATTGGACTTGTATATAAGGGGAATAAAGAAGTCACACACACTCATCGACAAGTCCCGCACAAATCACCTCATATGAGGTGAATCGAATCCGACGGGTGTTGCTTAGCACTGCGGCTCAGCTTAATCGAAATACACTTCATAATAAAGTATGTCAACGACAATAAATTTTCTGGGGTTTGGAGCCCATGAGTGTGTGACGAGTACAGTCATGTAATAGCACATTACTACAGGACATTGTACAGGTACTCGTTACTAATTCCAATTCGTGCTCTTCCATTGGATGGACGTACAACGTGGGTACGCCGCTACTGCAATATTCGCAAGGGTTTTGATGCATACTGCACGACCAATACCTCCCGGTACGTACATGTACGCACAGTTAATCTAACTAGCCAGATGACGCGCCTAAGCGAGGTTTCCGATGCAGAATGAGCCGCGTCGTGATTCTCCATGCTAGTCGAGCTGCGTCGCTAGACTGTTGACGACGGTTGGAAAGCCCTAACGCCTGACACGTAAGCGAGACAAGCATGCGTAAGCTATATGGGCAGAAACCTATTTAAGCCCAGTGCAGTAGAGGGAGATGACAGAACCATTTAACAATTACTTTGTTCACTTACAACAGATACTGCTAAAGTTCAAGTAGTGAAACATCCTCTCATCATCTCTCATGTGCATTGTCACTTTGACATCAAGCAACGACATAACAGAACAGATTAGAACTGATTTGTGCTAGCACTTAGCTACTGGAGACTAAGCGCCACACTAGTTTCGGAGCTCTTTGGTCGACACATTTTTTCGCTATCGTTTGATTTGCTCGACGTTGCTTGATTGACTCGGAATGGCTTATGTTGGACCTTGACGTTATGTGATGGTCGTACTACATGTAGGAGGGACTTAGCTTGCCGACGTTAAGCTTGTGTTATAACGTGAGCCTCGTTCTCGTAAAACTTGGTTCCTTGCTAGCTCAGTCACCGCTAACGAAAAGCTTGTAGATGCTGCCGTTCGTGAGTTACATGAGGAAACCGGCCTTATCTCGACTCCGGATGATTTGACGCTGTTGAGTGACGCACTTTTTCGTATCGCGTTACTTGTCGGACAACATCTCGTTTACGTCTACTCGGCTTATGTTCCTGTTCCGTACGTTATGACCCACTTGCGTAATCCTGCTTAGCCCGAGCACATTGTGACAACTCAGTCGACTATCAATCCGGATGGTTCTTACGTCGTACCGGAAACAATCGATGTCGGTGGTATGAATCTTACGCCCGCCAAGACGGGTTTACTTCCTGACATGAAGTATAAGAGCGAGTTACTTCACTTTGGTAACGTGACTCAGTGGGAAACTTTCCGTCGTGCAGTGTATACTTCCCAAGCACTCTTTCACGATGACACGACTATCCCGAGGCAGTTTTTCATGTACCCCCGGTTTTGGTCGGTTGACTCTGGCCCGGTCTGGCTTCGCATTCGTGGTTACATCAATCAGTTGTGTGGAGAGACACCGACTGATTTACGTGTGGGTACACCCATGCCTACGACCAACTTGGCATGCTTACTTGTGACCCTTACGGAGACTCAGCGCAAAGCAGCGATTAACTCACCGTTTAAGTCAGGTGAAAATGCCCGTAAATTGGAGGATTGGCTCGAGGCGCAACCCCGGCGCTTTCTTTTGCTTGGAATTACGGCTGACTCGTACGACTTAATTATCTGGGTTACTTCACAGTTTTCTGGACATCTGAATGGTTGGTGGTTGAACCGGAAAGTGCAAGCCGCCATCCCTTCGACGTTTGACCATCTTGTCGCGGAGCTGCGCAAGACAACTTTTCTCCCTAACATCCAAGATGATGCGATTAACGCTCTGCTCAGCCTTACGCAAGGCAGCATGAGTTACGCTCTTTACACCAAGCAGTTCAACGACTTCTTACGTCGGTCTCGTCAGAATCTTACGGCTGATGTTCAGTGTGTGCGTGTTATCAACGGTATGGCTAACTTCGAGTTGAAGACTCATGCCAAGTCACACCGTTCTCAAAGAGGTTACAACGTTCGACTTGTGGAGCTGTAAAACTTCCCTAACGACGTCGTAACAGATTCACCGCAACTCGGCGGAATACGGTCTACCGTTGGTCCATCTACAACACTTGGAGGCGGACAACCAACTCGGAAGCGCAACTTTGATGAGCCGTTGGTGGGAGCCTCTAAGATATGGAAGCGCAATGGTGGTGGCCGTGGTCGTGGCCGTGGACGAGGAGGCAATCAAGGTGGTGGTCGAGGCCAATCTTCTTCAAACTATGGCCGAATTGACTTCAGTGCTATTGCTAATACCTTGACTCATGAGGAGCGCAAGATGCACATTGAGGAGGGACTTTGTTTCAAATGCCACAGGAAGGGACACCGACTCTTTCAGTGCCCCGAACTTAAGGGCAAAGCAGTAGAGGGAGTGCCGCAGTTTAAGAAGCAATGATGGTGGCATGGTTGTTCTACCAGCGAACAGGAGCAGTCGGCTACATCTACTGTTCATAATGAGACACTGTTAGCGACAAAGGTCGTCGATTTGCGTTCGACATCTCCATCGACTACTACAGTCGCGACACATGCGACTCTAGTCGCAGGTCGTCGTCGTCAGACAAAGCAGAGACAAAGTCGTAAACCTGTAACCAGACGTTCGATTGATTGGAAACTGGTTGACTCTGTTTTTGAGCCCCCGCACGCACGATTCGACTTTACTCTGGAGAGATGTGCTAATGATGAGGGTTTAAACTCGCATGGTGACTTACCTCATTGTTCGCCGAGTGACTCGATTCTTGAGAGGGATTTGTCAGGAGAACGGGTGTTCATCAATCCACCCTGGGAGTTGGCTGAACATATTGGACAGCATTTTGAGAGTTGTCGTCGAACAGCTCCGACATCTACGATGGCTGTTTTTGTTCTACCGAAATGGGCAAAGTTCAATTACCTCACTAAACATTGGAAACTCTACCAAGAATTCCCAGCGCGCACACATCTTTCTACTCGTCAGTCACTGGAGAACCCAGCGCAACAAGAGGTGGTTGCTCCAGCTCCTTGGGATGTACATGTGTGGTTAGTCGACGCCGATTGCGCTTTATACAACCCGGCTTCGCCTACAGACCATGACCAACTCATCTTGGTACATGTACCTCCAGTCGACTCGGAAGAGTCCGTCGCTACGCTACAACAATTTTCTCCGCCAGCTACAACTCTACTGACTGACCTCACGGAAGCTCGCCCGTTAATTCGAACCGAGCTGACTGTGAACTCTCCACATGTAAGCCGACAGTGGGATCATCCCATCGAAACAACTGGCCCGATGAAACGTCAACGGCTGAACAAATTGTCCCCGGCAGAGCGCGCTGAGCTAAACCGACTGCTCGAAGACGCCGTAGACGCTGGTTTAATACGTCCCAACTACCGTGAGTTCGGCTCGCCAATTCTTTTTGTGCGTAAAGCTGATGGCTCGCTACGTATGTGCATTGACTACCGTGGCCTTAATGAGGTTACGCGTAAAAATGCTTACCCACTTCCACGTGTGGACGACACGCTTGATGAGCTTAACGACGCAAATTTCTACACTAACCTCGACCTCGCCTCTGGCTTTTAGCAAGTTCGAGTGCGTGATTAGGACATCCACAAGACGGCGTTTCAGACCCGTGATGGCTTAATGGAATGGGTGAATGGGTCGCCATGCCATTTGGATTGTGCAATGCACCAGCTACGTTTCAGCGGATGATGAATGACATATTTCGCGACTTTTTACACAAGTTCGTTACTGTCTACCTCGATGACGTCTTTATCTACAGCCGCACTCTAGAGGAACACCTCGAGCATCTGCGGCTTGTGCTACAACGCTTTAAGGAGGAGAGCTTGAAGTTACGGCTTAAGAAATGCTTCTTCGGCCTTCAAGAGATGGGATATCTAGGCTATATTGTGTCAGCCGGTAAAATTTCGGTTTCCACAAAGGAGGTCGAGGCCGTTGCAGACTGGCCAGTGCCCACGACGCAGAAGGAGGTTGGCAGTTTCGTACAATTCTGCAACTTCTATGCCGGATTTATTTAATCATTTCAGCGACTTTACGGCTCCATTGACGGACTTAATGCGGAAGTCCCAGCCACAGAATGTTACGCCGACGCCTGCCTGTTTGAAAGCCTTTGAGACTCTCAAGTTACGGCTCACTTTCGCGCCATGCATCATCCTTCCAGAGGTCAGCTCGGACGCGACGTTCACCGTGGCTACATATGCTTCAATAGTGGGGGATTGCAACAGTCCTATTGCAAGACCAAGGAGGAGGTCTTCAACCAGTCTATTATTGGGCGCGTAAGCTGAATCCAGCTGAGCGTGGTAACACTTACTCTGCGTACGACTTAGAAGCTTTGGCCGTGTGCGAAGCTGTCAAGCATTGGAGGTGCTATCTTGAAGGGTGCTCTAAGTTCCTTGACGTAACATATCATGACACACTACGACCTCTGCTCAGGCAAACAAACAACAGGCTGAACAAGCGGCAAGCAAGATACCTGCGGGATTTGCAGCCGTTTGTGGGCTCGATGACACTTGCATATCGCAAGGGAGCTATGAATAAAGCTGAGCCGTTAAGCCGGCGTCAAGACTTCGCACCTCACGCCAATGTTCCATTGTTTTGAGATGGCGAGGTTCCGTCATATCGAGAATTACGACGGAAGTTCTAGCTGCTGTTTGAAGACGCACAATTATACTTAATGACAGTTAACGCGTTGCAGCTGAGCCCTTAGTTCGCTCATCTCATTCGTGAGGGGTACTCCCAAGACTCGTTTTGTGGGGACGAGGGTGAGTAGACGAAAGACAGCCGGATAGAAGCCAGAGATGGATATTTTTGCTGCCTCGATCGCCTTTGTATTCCACGGAACTCTGAGCTCCGACTGAGATTGATAACAAAGATGCACGCGAGTTCGTCAACTGGTCACACAGGAGTTGCTAGCACGCTTGCTAAAGCACTCGACAGATTCTGGTGGAAACGACTTCGCCAAGATGTGAAAGATTTTGTGAGCGCTGCGTCGTATGTCGACGAGCAAAGATTCGACCGCAGATTGCTGCGACTCTTTACCCATCCATTGCATGTTCCACCCAGACCGTGGCACACAGTTGGTCTTGACTAGTTGACACAGTTACATGAGAGCAGTGGCTTCAACCGTGTGCTGATTGTAGTAGACCATCTAACTCGAATGGCCCATTTTCTGGCGTGTACAAAGATTACTACCGCCGAAGAAACTGCAACTTTGTTTTTACATGGAGTCTACCGATTACATGGACTACCCCGTGTGTTGATCAGTGACCGTGACCCAAAATTTGTCAGTGGCTTTTGGCAGACACTTTAGCGACGCCTCGGAACTCGCTTGAACATGTCTTCCAGCCGACACCCAGAGAAAGACGGACTGACGGAGCGAGTGAACAGCACATTTCAGCAGCTTCTTCATTGCTTTTGTTGCTATGACGGCTATGATTGGACGACTCTACTACCACAAGTGGAATTTGCGTACAACGCCTCTCGTGCACTCGGAATTGAACACACCCCATTTGAGGCTAATTTTGGATTCTCTCTTGAGGAGCCTCCAGACTTGCTATTTACCATGGGACCGCAATTCCGGTTTCGCAAGACGCAACAGAGCGGTAACGATTGTTACATGAAATACATACTCTGGTACATTTTGTGTTACAACTACACAAGGACGAGATGCAAGCGCGCTCAGAACCATCTACAACGCCACACTTCGTCTAAGGAGAAAAGGTGTCAGTCGTTACATGAAACCTTTTTCTACGTGGACAACCTAACATGAAACTCAGAGACAAACATGTTAGACCCTTTACAATGGAGGAGCAAATTGGGAAACACAGTTACAGATGGAAACTTCTAGCGACAATACGCTTACATCATGTGTTCCATGTGAACAACTTACGACCATGCTCTACCGTTCCACTACGACCAACTGTCCCGGTGATTGTTCTTGAAGGAGACGACGAGGAGTTTGACGTCTCACACATTTCTTTTGTGTGCATCAAGTCGTTACATGGACGACGAGGCAAATACTTGCTCTTCATGACGCACTTCCGTGATGACGACATTCCACTTGTCTGGCACCGTCTGAATGAGGTGCATCGAACTACGGCGTTACAAGATTTCTTGGAGACGCCCCAATGGCACAAGTTTGCCGAGACTCATGCGTATATCGACTTCATGCACGCTCACCCAACGCGCATTCCTGAGTCCCTGTAACTGCTTCAGTAAAGGAGTTTTGACCACGGAGGTCTGCCTCGCGGCGGCCTCACAGAACTGTCAAGAGGGGGAGGGTACAATTGTGACGAGTACAGTCATGTAATAGTACATTACAGGACATTGTACAGGTTCTCGTTACTAATTCCAATTCGTGCTTTTCCATTGGATGGACGTACAACGTGGGTACGCCGCTACTGCAATATTCGCAAGGGTTTTGATGCATACTGCACGACCAATACCTCCCGGTACGTACAAGTACGCACAATTAATCTAACTAGCCAGATGACGCGCCTAAGCGAGGTTTCCGATGCAGAATGAGCCGCGTCGTGATTCTCCATGCTAGTCGAGCTGCGTCGCTAGACTGTTGACGACGGTTGGAAAGCACTAACGCCTTACACGTAAGCGAGACAAGCATGCGTAAGCTATATGGGCAGAAACCTATTTAAGCCCACTGCAGTAGAGGGAGGTGACAGAACCATTTAACAATTACTTTGTTCACTTACAACAGATACTGCTAAAGTTCAAGTAGTGAAACATCCTCTCATCATCTCTCATGTGCATTGTCACTTTGACATCAAGCAACGACATAACAGAACAGATTAGAACTGATTTGTGCTAGCACTTAGATACACAAGGCTAAGCGCCACAAGTGGGTGCGTTCGACGCGCATTGAAAATACGCGTCTAATAGAAATTTAGTCAAAAAGTTTTGACGTCAAATGAGTGAGTTGAAACCAAGTCAAAACTACTTAAGTTCCTTTTCGGCGTTTTGAGGGGGATATGCGACGATAATTCATGCAACGTCTTTCCGTTGGTCTTCATTGTACTTTGGGTTCCTATCTTCGCGACGCTTTGCAAGAGGGCAATGCTAATGTTTTGGTATGCCTTAAGATTCCTCGAGCTTAAATTTTTTCCTCTTTTCTTTTTTTTACTTGGTGGTCTCCGCTACTTTTTCTTGTAAGAGTATTTTGCATTTCTTAAAAGAAAGTAAGTCAAAGCAAGGGTACTCTATGAATGCGCGAACGGTGGACAAAGGGTACGGTCGTTGGCTGGTTTACATACATGTACCCGGGCACCAGACTAAAAAAGACGGAGAATGGCCGGGAAAGCTTTTCAACGCGGCGGCACGAGCGCTAGCTTTTTAATCTTGCTATTTGGGTACCCCCCCCCCCCACCTGCCCTTGAAATGACGGGGGACCTCGACTAGAAAGAAAATCGCGACGGGAAAGCGGCCACGACCTTGGGACGTACGGGCTTACGGGACGTGATTGCGGGATCAACGAGCGCCCCCTTGAGGAGGGGTTTTTCGCTAGCCTTTCCCCTCCTTTCTCCGGCAAGACCGAAGTCACGCGGGAGCTAGATTAGGTTGGCCCGTCGACCCTTTCGAACGCCGATCAGCCTCGTAGGCCGGTCGGCACCCCGGTTCGTTGGAGCGGGCCGTGCATCGTGAAGGCTGAGCATCATTTTCATTTTGAGAGGTGAGTAGCTTAGAAGACCCGTTTCCATATGGTGGAAGGCTCTCTCCCGTGTGTTAATGGGTCGACCTATTTGTGGAAGGTAGAGGTTCATCTCAGGCCGTGACACGCCTAAATACCATGATCGGACTCACCGGGTATCGAACCCGCGACCTTCTGCGTATCAGGCGTGCGCTTTACCGGGTCACCGAAAAAGCATAGTTAACAAATGTGGCCACATACCACATATGTACCAAACAACGACACGGCCACGCCCCCCCCCCCCCCCCCCCCCCCCCCCCCCCCCCCGGACTCTCCCCGGACCGCAGTAGCCCGACTCCGAAACCAATGTGGCGGTTAGCCTTTCAAAAGCTAACATCTAAGGATTAGCATAAATATGTTATGTTTTTTTCAATATGTTGCTTGATTGCTGAGTGGTGGTGCACATGGGAAAATATGAGAAGATGCCTCACTGCTTGTACTTAGCAGTATATTGTAGTTGAACAAAGGGAATTGTTAAATGGTTTCGTCACCTCCCGCTATTGCATTGGGCTTAAATATCTTTCCGCCCGGATAGCTTACGCCTGCTCAAACTCGCTTACATGTCATGCGTTAGGGCTTTCCAACCGTCGTCAACAATCTAGCGATGCGGCTCGTCTAGCCCGGGGAATCACATTTTGCATTGGAAACCTCGCTTGGCGCGTCATCTAGCTAGTTAGATTAACTTTGCGTACTTGTACGTACTGGGAGATACTCGTCGTACAGTACGCATCGGAACCTTTGCCAATGTTGCAGTAGCGACGTGCCCACGTTGTACGTCCTTCCGATGGAAAAGCACGAATTGGAATTAGTAACGAGTACATGTACAATGTCATGCAATGTAGTGTTGCAAGACTGTACTCGTCACACATGTGCAAGTGGGGGTGTTATATATTTATTTGCTTTCGTTATCGCGCCCTGATATATGGGATTGGGAGGTAAACGCGCTCCGGCACCCTCTACAAGTCTACATGCGGCGTTTAGCAAGCTCGAGTGAGAGTACAAGTTGAAAGCAAACCTCAAGCTCATCATCGATCATGCTCCCAACTAGGCGACGGTCTTGTGAGTGCGCAACGTAGCATTGCACAAGAACCGTACTGTATTGCGCTTATCCCACATCGAGGCCAATTGGAGTTTCACCAACTAAAAACCTTCCAATAGCATGCCAACAATAATGAATGCATTCCCGGCAATGACCAAGACATGTGTGGTATGCCCGTCCGGGCGTAAGCCCATTATTCGAGTAATGCGAGAAGGAGCAAGGCCCAACATCTCACGGAGCAAAACATTTCGGGAGTGCGATACATGCACTACAAAGAAAGCAATATGAGGAAGGGCATCGCGCCATACCTGGAAAAATATCCTATTTCCTGTAAAATGTATAACAGGGCCATGAAGGGAGGGGGCGGGACACCGCCTAAAAGCAAGGCAATAATGTACATGGGGGACTTGTTGACATGGGTCTGTGATACCAGGTACCCGTACATGCATGGTGATGGGCGCAGGGTGATGGTACTACAAACCCTACTTCCGTCAAACCCTGTCTGCTCGGAGGAGCTAGCCCAGCCCAGCGCAGCTGACCAAGGGGTGGCGGCTACGGAGGTACCCGTACAGTACCTTACCTTAACACAGCGCAATATTAACTGATGGGACACGCCGCGCTGCCATCTCGGCGGGCCAGCGAAAGAGCACGACAGCAAGGAAGGAGGCAGCTACTAAACGCACTGCGACCTGCTTGAGTGGAACTCACCCTGATACTGCGTCACACACCTGGATCAATAGCCTCTTACAGGTGTGTATATTGCAAAACTGTGCACGCCTTTCGGCAGCTACACTCAGCTGCAGCTACAGTACGGATACGGCGTAGTAGCGATAGTGTGTCTCGAGCGTCGAGCACAACTCATCCTTGTTAAGCGCGCTCCCACGCTCCCAACGATCTTCGCGTCACCCAGAACCCACTGACAACTAACATCGTTAAATTTATTCTCCGTGGATTTTTACGATACTCCTCCGCAAGTTTTGCATAGCTCTGTTCAAGGCTTGTCTGTCAACCAGTGGACGGGAAAGGGTGAAAACTCATCGTCTGCCGCTCAGCCGCTCCGAGAAGATTTTTCACAACACGTCGCCACATTCACTGCTTACCCATCTTTGTCCGATGACGTGATACGAACCCAGCTTATTGAGTTTCTAACCCGAATCGCGATCCGTGTGTATCATCGTGCAAGTTGCAGTTTGCTGACAGCGTGCTACTGTGGGCAGTACTTTACTGAGACGATGACTACCCTGAATTTTGGTGGCCGACACAACATGACACTACGTCGCAACTGGCCCCACCGCGTCTGACGGCTTGGGTTTCACATGATTTACTGTATTTCGCCCGTGTCGTGCCTTGCAGTGGGCGCTATGGAGGGGATGCAGCGCGAGGACCTAGAGAGGCTGCTGTTCTTCGAGGAGGCGAAGAAGCAGGCCGAGGCAGACGTGAAGAAGGACCCAAAGAATGCTCAGGTGGGTGTGGGTGCGTGTGGGTGCTATTAACGCTCCCATTTACTCAGGGAGAGGGTGTACTCTTGGGACATGCTGGCATGCAGGCCCACTTGGGTTCGGGATGGTGGAGTGGGAGCGCATGCATGCTACTCTTGGTGCCATCATGGAGGGCCTTACTTTCGGCGAATGTGCACATTTGTTTTACTTATGTTGTTGAACAAGGGGAAAGGGGTGCTAAAAGTCTTGCTGCGCTGCCTTGGCAGGCGCTGACCAGATGGGGGGGCTCCCTTCTGGAGCTGGCTCACTTCAGGCAGGGCGCAGAAGCGTACGAGATGATTGAGCAGGCGGTGGAGAAGTTTGAGGCGGCCATCAAACTCAACCCCAAGAAGCATGACGCGCTGTGGTGCCTGGGAAACGCCTTCACTTCGCAGGGGTTTCTGAACACAGATAAGGATAGGGCAATGGGGTTCTTTGATAAGGCGGCTGTGTGCTTCAAGAAGGCGCTTGCAGAGGAGCCAAACAATGAGGTTTACAAAAAAGCGCTGGAGATGACCTCCAAGGCGCCGCAGCTGCACTCGGAGCTGCAGAAGCAGCTGCAGACGCAACAGCTGGTGCAGCAGGCGCAGGGAGGGGGCGGGGCGGGCGGTGCGGGTGGCGGGGGTGCCAGCAAAAAGGGCAGCACCTCGAGCGACTTTTGGTATGACGTCGGCGGATGGGCCATCTTTATGTCCCTCGTCATCGGGATGTTCAGCATGGCCAAGCCCGTCACGCCCCCCTCATCCTCCTAAGCCATCAAACCCTCCATCACTCGATGGTGAGGAGGAAAACGACTTCACTTGGGACTTACTTGCTCTGGCTTTGGGGGCTGCCATGCACGTCGCGTGTAAGCACATCGTTTGACTACCTCCCTCTGGAAATCTCACTCGCATCTTCATCTTTCCCTCTACACACACACACACACACACACACACACACACACTCTGTCATATTTTTCATTGTGGCAACTTATTGACGGCCTTCTGGACTGGGAGAGGTGATAGAGTGGACAGAATCAGTGTGCTATGTATTTCCAAAAAGGCAGATTTTAGGCAGAACAGCCGTTGTAGCACATCCGATGCCGAGCCATTGCCTCTTTCTATCACACTGGAGTAGCGGCTGTTTATAACGCCCGCAGCAGCACCTGCGTCCCACTGCACATCTGCCTTTTGAAACACACCCACGCCCACTAGGATGTGGTCGCTGTGGGTGTGAGAGGATGGGGAGGTGGTGGGTGAGACGGGCTTCATCTGGACTACATGGTCAAGGTAGCTAGAAAACTGAGGATGAATATCAGACAGCTCCACGACCTTGGCCGCCCTGGATGCTGTCTCGCCTATCAGAAAGAAGTCGACCACTGCCCGAATATCCACTCCTGCTTTGGGTATGGAATCCAGAGTGGTGCAACGAGCCAGCATGTTGTTCGATGTGCGTATGCGTGCTTGCGTGGGTATGAGCACGTACATGTGTGTGTGTGTGTGTGTGTATGTGTTCCATTGTTGGGGAAGGGACGAGCTTCATCTCGACATGTACAGACATCTGATAAAGATGGCGATAGACAGATTTGCATGCCTGTAAACTCTGAGAATAGTTTGTTTGTGTATGGCTGTAGGGGGGGGTCCAGTGTATGCTGTCACATTATTTGGGCGGTGCCTTTTAGACATACAAATTTATAAACTAGCACTGAGTGTGGTTTTGTGTATGTGTGGGGGGAAAGTGTTGCGGGGTCACAAAATGAATTTCTCCGACAGCTTCAGGTTCGCAAATGAAGAGTTTGTCAGTTGGAGTGTATGCTAGCTGTAAAGCAATTTTGTCACTTGACGAGGGATTAGGGATACCAAACACTAGTATTGAATTAAGATTAAGATTAAGATTATTGAAGGAAGATTACACACCCAGCACACGAACCAAATCCTACGGAATGGTTTGCGACATAAAACAAGACAAATCAGCAAACACAAACTGATTGGGGTGATAGTAGGGGACTGTCGACCGCCCAGCTTGGTCAAATGGTGTTACATGGGGGAAGGAGACAACGCCGTCTTCGCCCGTTAATGCAAGATTGACCGCCCGTGGATGCGCGTTGTTCGGTCTTCTGACAACGGGTAAGGGCGGTGCGTGTCGTGCATGTGGCCACTGAGTAGAGTCAAACCTAACCCTCCATCGCCGACGCCTTCTCCGTGTCGAACCCGTCGCTGTAGATGTTCTCCGCCATCTGCCAAATCTGCAGAATGTTGTCCTCCGCCACTGACGCACACACCCACTCGCACACCGGGTTGGGGTTCCACGCGAAGTCGGAGATCTTTGAGGTGTGGCCGCCGTGGATGAACATCAGTTCAGGCGGGCCGTCCTTGGCATCGTCCTCACTCTGCCAACACAATTCAATAGGAAAGGGGGGGTAAGGGACGGTTAGGTATGATTAGGTTTACTGTGGGTAGCATTCTGTTATCTACGCAGACGTTTACTTTTTAATAAAGGCAAAGCCACAGCATTCCGATATGCCACCGCATATCATTCGTTTTAGGCATTTGTTGAACACGGAGCAACGAGTCCTGCTGATGATGAGATAATTCTGAGACGAGCCTCAATCAAAATTTGAGACACACATAGCAACTCGCTATATATATATATATATATATATATCTCTCTCTCTCTCTCTCTCTCTCTCTCTCTCTCTCTCTCTCTCTCTCTCTCTCTCCTCTCTCCTCTCTCTCTCTCTCTCTCTTTCTCTACACAAAACACACACACACAAACACACAAGGACCAGATATACCCCCCCCCCACACACTTACACACACGATCAACATACTCACACATACATACCCACATCCCCCTCACACACACACACACACACACACACACACACACACACACACACACACACACACACACACACACACACACACACACAAACACACACACACACGCGCGCGCGCGCGCACACATATACACACAAGTTTAAAGTCTACTTCTGCGTCAAAAAAATTCACTAAACACCAATACACGGAAAAATAAACATTACAAAGTTGGAAGACAACGTAACCGATACTACTCTTCGCGTTTACGCCCATGGCTGAAACACTCCAGTGCCAGCTGCAAGAATGCTGAGATACCCATATATCATAGAACGATACCACCACAGCTCGAAAAGCCTCATCCCACAAATATGTGCTCGACGAATGCACAGATACAGCAATTCCATTAATCTACTCTTTTTCCAACAATTCCAATTCGGTTTATCAAATGTAGTAAAGGTTTCAGTGACATGCGGTAGGAAAGAGGAGGCGGTTGAGAAGGGAGAAGTATGGAGTTACCTGTCTATCGCCAATTTTGCTGACTTCCCAAATCATCAGCCGCCGATCGGCGCCGCACGAGCTGAACACGGTCTCGCAGTGCGGGCTCCAGCCCACCTGGAAGATCTCATCCGTGTGGTGGTCAAAGGTGTGCAGCGGGGTGGATAGGTTGCGGAGGTCGTGGAGCAGGACGGTCTTGTCCGCGGACCCCGTGATGAGCACATACTCGTGGTTCGGGTTGAAGGCCAGACAGTTTACCTCGGCGCTGTGAGACTCAGCGCTCGCGGTCAGCCCTGCAACGCAGACAGGCAGTCATCACATCAGCATCCCAATATATGTCCCTACACACTTCCCCTTCCATACAGCTTCTCTGCAGCTGACGAGAAATCAGTAAACGGGCGGGACGTAACTACATCCGCTAATAACAAAATACGACAAAATTGAATAGCAGAAACAAACAATAGTGCACTGAAATCGATCTTTGGTATATGCGTCTCTTACGTCCCCCCCTCAACTCTCCTGGCGCATGTCAGGGATTGCAGGGACATAATTTCATACCGCAAGGACTAGTATCGTCCGCAGCTTCTCCATTTCAAATGACTAGGGTGAGATCTGTATTTTGAGGTTTAGGTGTAGAGAGGGGGGGGGGATTGTGTGTGTGTGTGTGTGTGTGTGTCCACGGTGGGGGGCGGGGGGGGGGCTATTTGTATAAGACAGAGAGAGAAAGAGGGAGAGAGAGAGAGAGAGAGAGAGAGAGAGAGAGAGAGAGAGAGAGAGAGAGAGAGAGAGAGAGAGAGAGAGAGAGAGAGAGAGAGAGAGAGAGAGAGAGATAGAGAGAGAGAGAGAGAGGAGAGGAGATGGTGAGTGTGTGTGTGGGGGGGGGGGGGGGGAGGGGGGAGCTGAGGGTGTGTGTGTGTGACAGAAGTGCGTGTGTGCGACACTGTGCATCTCCGCGTGCGCGTGTCACGAGGAAGTAAATTTGAAAATGAATCTCAGTTGTATAAAAGTTTGTGCGACACTTTGCCTATCCGCGTGTAAATGCCGAAATGAATTAGTATATTTATGTTATTGTTAAGGTGTGTGTGTGTGTGTGTGTGTGTGTGTGTGTGTGTGTGTGTACGTGTGCGTTTGTGTATGTGTGTGTGTGTGTGTGTGTGTGTGTTTGTGTATGTGTGTGCGCGCGCGTGCAAAAGTGCATGAATGATTGTATGCCGCTGCTCGTTCGAGTGCCAAGAAAGTGAGAGCGTGAACGTGCATCATCGTTTGTGCCAAACACTGTGCGACCACATGCCTCTGTGATACTGTGTGTGTGTGTGTGTGTGTGTGTGTGTGTGTGTGTGTGTGTGTGTGTGTGTGTGTGTGTGTGTGTGTGTCGAAATGTGACATTGTCAAAGCGAGTTGGCATGCGAAAGTCTGCATGTATCCATATACACATGCTATCGGAAGGAAATGGGAGATGAGGCTCACACCCTTGCCACTCGCGCGTGTGTCCCAAATCGCCAACTGCTTGTCATCGCCGACGGAACCGAACACGGTGGGGTTCTTGCAGTGCCATGCCACATCCTGCACACACACACCGACCGTCGAATTAAGCGTCAAAGACAGCAAGGCGGCAGTCGCCCCCCCCCCCCCCCCCCCCCCCCCCCCCCCCTTTCTTGAAAATATTGACAGGTATACCATGACAGGTAAAGTGAACAGAATCATGAGACAAATAATGGACTATAAATTAACCACACCCAACGCCACCCCACAGCCATCACAAGTATCATCGCCATGTGTGCTGAAGCGCAGATCGCACTCGGCAGGGTTCACCTTGTCTCTCCCCAAGCCCCCACGTGCACTTTTACATTTGACATTGCACAGTACTCTACTACGCTGCCATCAATCCTTCCGAAGCTGCTACACCCCAATCCCCATCCTCCTCCCCCAACTCCCCTTGTGCCCCCTTGACACACAGTGAGCAGGCAAGCCTTACCTCGACATTCCCGCCGTGGTGTGTGAATGTCCTCAGCGCATCTAACGTCTACAACACCGAGGAAAATATACAAATTAGTCACTTTCAGTCACAGGCTCCTTTTCCCACCCCCACAAATACAGATATGCACATCCAATTTTGGGCTGAGTTCCACAGAAAATTACTCTCACCCACCCAATATCTGCCCTATATTACTTTCATACTTGGCTCAGTTGATATCCCATGTGCGCATGTGTGTGTGTGTGTGTGTGTGTGTGTGTGTGTGTGTGTGTGTGTGTGTGTGTGTGTGTGTGTGTGTGTGTCTGTGTTTATGTGTGAGCGTGCGATTGAGTGTATGTGTGTGTGTGTGTGCTCATGTTTGAGCATGATGTTGAGTGTATTTGTGCTCGAGTGAGAGTGTGTGTGTGTGTGTGTACGTATATATGTGTGAGCATGTAATTGAGTGTGTGTGTGTGTGTGTGCATATCTGTGTGATTGAGAGTGTATGTGTGTGTGTCAGATTGAGTGTGTGTGTGTGTGTGTCTGTATGTGTGTGTATGTGTGTGCATGTTTATGTGTGAGCGTGTGATTGAGTATGTTTGAGCGTGCGATGCTGTGCAAGAAAGGGGGGAAGGAGGTGCGGCTGAAACAGGCTTTCTTGTGTTTGAGGGTGAAAGGTTACCGAGGCGCGCACCTTGCTGCCCTTGGTCATGTCGCGAATGTCCCAGAGGCAGATCTGTTTGTCGTCGCTGCCAGACAGCAAGTGACCCTCCGCAAGCGGGCTCCACGCGAGGCCATAGCCCTCCATCGAGTGCCCCTTCAAACGCAGGTCTGGCGCGCACACGCCGTCGGCTTTGGGTTTGGACGGGTGCTTGGTGTAGTCAAAGACGTAGACATCAGAGGAAACGGTCTTGGTGGCGATGATGGATGGGTTCTGAGGCATGTAGCGCGCACGGTTGACCTCCCCGTCGTGGTTGATCTGCTGCACCACACTCACTTTCCCCGCTGCGCTGCCAAAGCCGCCCACCTCATTGCGCGAGTCGTCGTACTGCCGTGCATCCAGCTCGCTCTCCTCCTGAGGTAGCCTCACCTCCGCCAGCATTAGGTAGTTCTGCTCCCCCTCACTCGTATGCGTCCCTAGCACCATCTTCTGCACGGTGTAATCGTTCTCGGGCGACTCCACACGCGACTGCCAAAACCAAATGCCAAATCAACAAACATAAAAAAAGCGCTCGTATAAGACGTAGAGTGAAACACGCTGGCCAACACACTGCGTCTTATAGGGTACGCTGAGGCAGTGAGCGCATGAGGCGCGACATCTGAATGATTTGATGATTTTGACAAATACATTATTCAATCAGAGCCACAAGGAATTGTCAGGATTCACATGACGAATTGGGCTACTACCGTATTGCTGGTGTGGGGAAGGGGACATAGGGAGGTAGGGGGGAGCTTACGGGCAGCCATTGCACGCTCAGACTGGGCCACTCAAGCGCGTGGGTGATGACGAGGTCGTAGAGGAAGGGCGTGTTCTTCTTCCAAATCTTATACTCCTCGTTCACCAACCGCTCCTCCACCTCGTCTGGCCCGTCCTCCTCCTCGCGCGTAGGCGCCATAACTCCCGCTGCTCTAGCACTACCTCCCGAGTGGCTGGGTGAAGGAAAAAGGAGATGAGCGTGTCGCACCAGTCCCTGTGGCGAATTGCGAGAGGGCAACAGGGAAGAAAACCACAAGAACTCAGAAGTTTTGTAAACAATTCACCACACAACCCACCCTCCCATCCACCTTCTGATGCTAAACGAACAGTCGTAGGATCCCGTGTGTCACTTGCTCCGCGCGAGACTCAAATGATTTTTTCGTTCAATTGGCACCTTCTTCCGCCATTCTCCCCCTCCTTCTTTCTTTCCTGCCAAAGCAAAAGTGAGTCGACGGAAGCAACTCCCCTTCGTATCGGCGGCGGCCCGTGGCGAGGGAACGCTGGAGTCTGCTTGTCCGGGCCGGCACGAGACGAGCTCGTGGAAGCATTCAGACTTGGTATGGTAGGCTGGAAATATTACAAACTAGCGCCGGAGAAAAGAGCAAGGTACAGGCGGAGGATGGGGAGAAAAAGGGTTATGGAGGAAGGCGGCGAGAGGAGGGCGGGAGATGTTGGTATGCAGAAGAAGGCAGAATGCCAGATTAGACGCCGCTGCGGGAAACGGGCATCACACGGCGACTCACCCGCAAAGGATATTGGCGCTAGAAGAAAGTGACAACGGCGGGATCGTGTAGATTCCTCCTTGCGTGCGAATGAAAGGAAGTAAACTTTTGGAGGGTGAAGGGGGGGAAGGGCGAGGGGGGTGTGCTCCGCGTGACTCGCCGCGCGGTGATCAGTACCGAGGCTTCATATGATGAGAGGCGGAAAGGCAGATTTGAATTTCAGATGATGCATTCATGTACCCTTAGATGTACCTGTAGATACATTGGATGACTTGATCCCGTGCCGGGTGGCCTCCACTGCTTTCTCTTGTAAGAAATTGATAACTTGATCCCGGGTGGAACAGCGCACCCGAACGATAATTTATTTACGAGAATTAAGAAGTACAAGTATATGATCTGACGATTTATGGTCAGATTGATTTGAATCTAGAGGTTTGCATATCCAATATCATGTGTACGGGACAGTGACTCTAGCGGTTACTGTTACCGTTAATATCGGCGCGTCTCACCTGCAGGGCAACCACCTTGCCCGAGCAGTTAGACGCAGCCAACGACCAACGACTTCCCCAACGGTCAGCTCTAGCTAGCCCGTGCCTTATAAGCCGTAGCTAGCCACGAGCCTAGGCATTGTCTGCTTTCGCGCTCAGCCAATCTAGGCTTCGCGCGAATGCAGTCTCGACTCTAGTAGTCGAGCAGCAGGGTGTCAGTTTTACCTTTTCGTCCCATGCGCACTCGAGCGTCACGCGACACTTCCCCTCGTTCAACTACGCAGTTCCCCAATATGCAGCCAGAGCAGTCGACGTCCGCAGCAGCGGCCGACCCTCACGCTACCACACTCGAACAACGCACAGCCGAACAGATTCGTACGGCAGTTTTGGCATCGGAGCAACGGATTACTGAGCAGTTTTTGGCGGCTAACGCTGCCTTACTCGCTCAGCTTCGGCAGACGACAGCCACACCTGCTACTACTGATCAACAGCAGTCCATTCCCACCGACGCGACCACAGCGACGGAGGGTGGTAAGGAGGCCCCCGAGCCACCTATCGACCTGCTCGACGACGAACCCGACCCCTCCGCGGCCGATTTCGTCGACTTCACCTACTACGGCGAAGTCATCCCAACCGGCCTCGAACGTCCCCCTCGCGACGTCGACGAGCCACGTCTGTGGACACTCACGGACGACACCGCCCGCGCTCTAAGCGACAAACGCACCCAGGCAGCCTACGACGAGTACCTACACATCGGGTGCTATGCCTTCTTCGACAGCGGCGCCAACGCGGCAATTGGCGAGGCTCTGGACACGCTGTCGCACGGCACGCCTTTACCGACAGAGCAGGCGGCAGCGATTGCCCTCATCCGAGCGGGTCATCGCACCCACATGGCGACGGAGGAGGCCGCCCGTACTAGATTGGGCTTCCTCCGCCTCACCAAGGGCGGACAAACGAGCACAGATGCGGACCGCGTCTTTGCCGAACTGGCCCACGAGCGCTTCTGCCGACCGCGCCCTACCGCGGTCTCCGGCACATTGGATGCGCTTCGCCAAGCGTTCGTCGACCGCACGCTGGAAGTCAGCCTACACGCCGCCAGCAAGGCCGCCGCCGGAGCTGCCTTCGCGAAAGTCACACCAGACAAGCCGACCGGCCCCGACGCGCGAGCCCGCAAAGCCGCCGCCGACAAACGCAAAGCCGCAGCAGCAGCAGCAGCAGCAGCGGCCCGCGCTACCCCGCCACCCAAGCCGACCGACCCGGCTAAACCCTCGACCAAGAAATGACGGTGTGGCCCGCCGCGCCGATTCCTGCTCCCCGACATCTTCCTACATGCGCCACCGCGTGCGTCGAAGATGGCGGGAGTGGGAGCGCATCGGCGCGAGCGGCCAAGTCCTAAACTGGATCCGCCATGGCGTCCGCGTCAAATTCAAGCAAGGCCTACGCCCCAACCCCTTCAACCACGGCATCTCTGTGCTCGACGCGACGCCGGCCCAACTCGAGTTTCTAAACTCGGAGCTCCCCCGCTTCGAGGCTTGCGGTGCTTGGGAGCGGGCCGACAACCCTCGCTACGTTTCCCGGATGTTTTTAGTTCCAAAACCCGGGTACAACCAATGGCGTTTGATTATCGACCTTCGAGAACTCAACCGTTATTGCTCAACCTTCACCATGACGTGCGAGACGCTCAAGCACCTACGTCACCTCTCGCGTCCGGGCGACTACTTCGTCTCCCTCGACCTTGCCAACGGGTACTACACCCTTGGCATCCGGGAGGAAGACCGAGACTTCTTCACGGTCAACTACCGCGGCACTCTATGGCGCCTAGCATGCCTTCCCATGGGCTGGTCGGGTTCGGCTTACTACTTTTGCAAGCTAACACAGGTGTTCACGAACCACCTACGCCGCCCCCCGCGACCGGTGCCAGCGGCTACTTCCTCCCACAGTCGCCGCCCTACCAAGCGCTTCTTTCGAAACGCGCGATGGCGCGGGATTCGACTACTCCCCTATATGGACGACTTCCTTTTCCTCGCCGACTCCTACGCGGACGCCCTCCTACTACGACAGCGCGTCCAAGCCCTTCTCGACAACCTCGGCCTCGAACGCAACCCCAAGAAAGGCATTTGGACACCGACTCAAGTGGGCGACCATCTGGGATTAACGGTGGACCTCCAACACGGCATGTTTCGCGCCCCGCCCGCAAAACTCCACCAGCTCGCGCAACAGGCCTCATCCTTGCTCGGACGAGCCGCGTCCAACGCCCGATGGCTGCCTACACGCCAACTTGCGGCTTTCGCCGGAAAAGCACAGTTCCTCTACCTCGCAATCGCCCCCGCGCGTTTCTTTTTGCGCGAACTCCACAACGTGTTGGCCACACGGGTTGGGTGGGGCGGACGCGTCCGCCTCACCCACCAACTACGCCGAGACCTCGAGTGGTGGCGCACGGTCCCCACGCAACACAACGGCCGGTCCGTCTACAAGCCTATCGAGACCGCCTACCTCCACGCCGACTCGAGCGCTTACGGTTGGGGTGCCGTTCTCAACGAGGACTCCAACTATCAAGCCCGCGGCTTTTGGAGCGCCACCGACCGCCATCAACACATTACGTGGAAGGAACTTCGAGCGGTGCGACACGCGGTAGAATCTTTCCTACCACAACTCCGAGGCCGACAAGTCCTCCTACACGAGGACAACACGGCTGTGGTCGCCGCCCTTACCAAGCTCACCTCGCGCTCACCCGCCATGATGGCCGAACTACGTCGCCTATGGTACCTCCTCGACAGCAACGACATCAACATCCGGCCGCGCTACATCCGCTCGGCGGCCAACATATGGGCCGACGCACTACGGAGTTGGACTACGAAGACTGGCAGCTCAACCCTCGTGTTTTCGCCCACCTTCAACGCCGATGGGGGCCTCACACTATCGACCGTTTCGCTTCTATGCTCAACACGCAGCTGCCACGCTTCAACGCCCGCTGGCGCGACCCCCTGTGCGAGGACATCGACTGCCTACACCTCCCCGACGCGGCGTGGACGCGCGAGAACAACTACTGCAACCCCCCTTGGTCTGCCCTACCGGCGCTAGCCACCAAACTCGAACAAGCTCAAGCCGCGGCGACTGTTATCGCCCCCTACTGGCGAAACAAAACGTGGTACCACGCGTTCGCCCGCTTGGCCACCGAGACCGTACACTTCCAAGCGTCCCGCGACCTGTTCTTTCCAGGCAGGCTGGGCAAGCGCGAAGGGGTCGGGCCTCCCGCGTGGAGCATCGTGGCCTTTCGGCTAACACCCCCTCTTGGCTCTACACTCGACGCGGTGCGATTGGCCGAGCGATACGCCCGGACCGATTAAATGCGCTTGTACAGCACGTCCCCCCTCTGCGTACAGGACCGCCGCGCTACGGATTACGCCGTGAAGCAGCACAGTCGCCCTGGTCCACCGATTTAGCTGAAACTTTTCAAGACCTCCTAGGATCAGACAAGCTCGGGGTTACGGCGGTTGCCCTACTCAGCAACTCGTTAGCGCCCTCTACGTACGCGAGCTACTAGAGCGCGATCAGACAGTTTTTTATTTTTTGTGCAGAGGAAAACATCGCCCCGCTACAAGCCACACCCGCCACAATGGTCCGTTACACGGCCTGGCTGGCCCTACTCGGAACGGTCGCCGCAAGCTCTCTGCAACCCTACTTCTCCGCCGTTAACAAGTTCTTCCGTGACCACCGGCGTCAACCTATCGCCGTGGGCGAACTTTTGGCGGACGCCCGCCGTGGCCTCGAAATGCTACAGCACCGCCTGATTCCCACCACCGCTAGCCTCCCGCTACCCGCACAAGTCGCCCTGGACATCCTACACGCCGCCAACACCCTTCACGGTACTTTCGCGTGGACCCCTGCTTCCCTCCCTCAGATGCAACGCTTCAGAGCATGTTTAGCGGTGTGCGTCAATTACATGTTTTTCTGCCGCGCCGAGACCGGCGCCCGCTGCCAGACCGGCGACCTCGTCGTCGACAAACCTTCTCAGCAAATCTGCCTATTCGTACGCAAATCTAAGGGGGACCAGCGCCGCGACGCCGGCGATAAACCGGTCATCGCTATCCCTGTAGCCGCTAACCCCGTCTTGGCAGCCCTGATCGACTACTACACGGAGCACCGCGCGGCATTCTGCCGCAAATTCTACAACGCACCGCCCCCGCTCGCCTTTTGGAGCTTCTCACCTTCGGAACCTTCTACCGATTGGGGCGCCGCTCCCACCATCTCCGCTTGGCTCGCCCTCGCCCTCCGCGCGGCCGGCTCATCCGCACCCACCGGTTTCAAGTGGACGTCGCACAGCCTACGGAAAGGCGCGGCGTCCGCTGCCAGCTGCATCGGCGCGCCCCTCCCCGTAATCAAATTTATGGGTGGATGGGCCAAGAACAGCTCTGTGACCGAAGGCAAATACATTGACCCAACCATGACCCCAACACCTGCTGCTTGGCGGTTCTTCGGCTGGCTCACGCCGTCCCCCCCGCAACACTAATTCTGGCTGTGCAAGCCTTTGGCTTTAGGTTACTGGCAAAACGTGCCCTAGGGTAAATGGTCAGATTGATTTGAATCTAGAGGTTTGCATATCCAATATCATGTGTACGGGACAGTGACTCTAGCGGTTACTGTTACCGTTAATATCGGCGCGTCTCACCTGCAGGGCAACCACCTTGCCCGAGCAGTTAGACGCAGCCAACGACCAACGACTTCCCCAACGGTCAGCTCTAGCTAGCCCGTGCCTTATAAGCCGTAGCTAGCCACGAGCCTAGGCACTCTCTGCTTTCGCGCTCAGCCAATCTAGGCTTCGCGCGAACCCACCCACCCATCCCTATAATCCTGCGCTAATTGACCCCCAGACCCTGTCTGTGGGCGTCTTTTGGCCAAATTGTAAGCAAGCTGACATCTTTGGCAAAACGTGCCCTAGGGTAAATGGTCAGATTGGGTAAATCTAGAGGTTTCCTACCCTACCCTCCATGTGTACGGGATAGTAGCCCATGCGGTTAGTATCACCGTTATTAGCGACGCGTCACCCCTCCAACACAACGATATAGTACGGGCAGGGTGGCGCGACCAACCAACTAAACAACCTTCACCAACGGGCAGCTCTAGTTGGGCACTAGCTTGCAGCAACCCTTAAGCCGGTGCGTTCCACGAGTACCAGCACTCTCTGCTTTGGCGCTAAGCCCATCTAGGCCTCGCGCGAAACGCAGTCTCGACTCTCGTAGTCGAGCAGGGTGTCAATACTTGTTCTTTTCGTTTTGATACGCAACCGTGCGTCACAAGACACTTCCATGTGGTTCTTGTTACACCGCATTCCGATATGCAGCCCGTGGTTACCATACCTCGACACATCGCCGAGGACACTCTCGCTCAGCTACACGTAACAAAACTAGTCCAAACGGCATGCGAGGCTTTTGAACTCCGAATTTCTGCGCATATCAAGGCGAATTCGTTCGCCTTGCTGGCCGAGATTCAGCAGCTCAGAAACCAATCTACACGTTTGGATCAGCAGTCCATTCCCGCTGTGGCAACCAGTGCGGCAGAGGGTGGAATGGAGGCCCTTGCGCCACCTTTCGACTCGCTGCCCGACGACCACGACCTACTCGCGTCCAACGTCGTCGACTTCACCCCCGTCCGTGAAGTAACATTCTTCGAACCTAGTTCCAAGACTTGGCCTGACGCAATCGCTACCCGGAGCGTCTCCCTCCTAAAGCCACCCGTCCACGGTGACTCTTTCGGCGATAACTCAACCGCCCATGCCGCCGTCGCGGTTCCAGGTGTGCGTCAGTCTACTACCACTCCGCCTCGCGCGAGTCATACCGTTCTTTGGCATCGACTCCAACCGTACTCCACTCCAAGGCTACCGCCAGCCGCCTACCGCCAGTGGCGCACTAGCGTGCGCCCTAGCATCCCCTTGCGCCCGCCGGCCGACCCTGACCCTTACAAACGCCCGACAGTCCCGACGCCCTTGGTAGCTTCGCTACCGGCCTTTCAGGTCGCACGCCCACGCTTCTACACCGGCATGCACCACAGTGCCCTTCCGTGACCACCACCTGACCCGGACCCGGACAATCCATTGTCCACCCTCACTTCGTCGGCATTTCCACTGCATAACGTGCAAAGCGTTTGCCCGACGAAACCACTTTCCGGCCCGACGTTGCCTCAGCCCGGGAACACACTCCGCCTGCCCTCAACCCGGACGGCGGTGCACCGTCACGCGCCTACGCCGTTGACGCCACCCGACCCCGACCAAACTAACTCTATGAAAAGCCGGACAACATCACCGTTTTCGCGGCGAGTCGGCACCACACGTAATGGCGGCCTTTCAGCGCCTAGCGGCGAAACCTCGCTGGCAGCACATGCCAGCCCCTTCCACTACAACGCTGCCACAGTCGCGCCGAGTTCAGCTGAGCTTGTGTACACGACGGCTACGGCGATTTCCACCGAAATCCGCCGAACCCGTACCGACAACGACGACGCTACCCTCCCCGGCCCTCCCTTGACGCGATTCGCCGGCCACCGCTACGTACTTCGCCGACACGACAGACTCCACGTCCTCAGCCAGCCCGCATCAACTACTTCTCTTCTCAACCGTGCTCGTGTGCGACCGCTCGCAGCCACTCGCCCGATTTTCGCGCCTGTTCCCGACGCAACCACGGGAGCGCAACAAGCGCCTAGCTATAGGGCTGCCGCGCTACATCTCTACAGGCGGCGCTACACCTCACCAGGACAACAAACTTTCTCTGCGCGCTCTACACCGCTTCTATTTCACCCCCCGCCTATTCGGGAGGCCATCGCAGCCGACAACGCGTCTGACCTTGCGAACAATTTTCGGCGCGAAAATTACAAGACCGGCAGCCTCACACGCAACGCCTACGCAGCCGGAAACGCACAGCACCTCCGCGCCCCTGACGTCCTCGACGAAGACCACGCGGGCACAAGCCTCCTCGCTGACGTCGTGCCCTATACGCGCAAGCCCACGCGACCGCTGCGCTTGGGACAGAGCCAGCTCGTACCCTAGCGGCGGGCACACAACGCCCCCACGTTGTTTTCGCCGACTCCCGGCCTAAGTGCTCACGCCAGCCTCTACTCACACAACTCGCGGCCAACTTCAGACCCGGACCCCGGCGGTACAAGTAGCCACTTAACGCCCAGTCCACAATTGAAGCTTTCGCTGCTGACGCCTTCCCCGACACGTCGGCCTTCCCGGCATCACATGTTTGCTGGTATGCTTTTGCGTGCGCCATCCTCCCCGGCATTTTACGAACACGCCTTAACTACTACTACCGGCGCCGAGCCGCCGAGCACTGGCCTCTTCCCGCCTGCGCCGCTATTTTCGCCAGCGACAGCACTTGCATGCCCCCGACACGCGGCGCCCGACCGTTGCTCACTGACAACGGGGCACATTTCCATTGTAGACACAAAGAGGCCGCAGTTCCGCGACCGCCTGCGCAAGTACCGGATGCACGCAATGCTACAGCGCCAATCAACAGCCGGCTAGTGCCGAATTTTTACACACCCGCGCCGCTACTGCCAACTCACAGCGACCACCTCCCAGGCCCGACAACGTTCGTCTACCACTGGCCTACCACCCGTTCGCCTACCACTGGTGCTGTCCAACTACGGGTACGTATTGAACCATGCAAACACAGTTAGTGTGGAAGATAACGTACGCAAACGTAGTTACAGTCACAGTCCCGCAAACGGAACAGTTAAGGCGACAACCAGCCTACAGGCGTGGTGTCGGGACAACAGAAGTGTTAGAGCTGTAGCCTAGCGACAGCTCTGTACCGAGTCAAACAGTTTATCGGTATGTCCGATCTAGACATGTACTAATCATATCTAGAATAGCTTACAGTAGCTATCTGCAACTAATACGTATGCGGTATTACTTACAACACTCCCCCTGCAGGTAGCTACGGGATGAAGCGTTGCATTGGGTCTTGTCCTCCAATGATCGCACTTCGGTGTCTTGCAAGTGCCTGTCTTGGGAGGAGTTTGGTGAGCATGGCAGCGTCGGCAAAGCCTGTGAGTTGGAGGCTGTGGTCCAGGCCCCCCCCCCAACGTCAGGCGCATGTGAATGGTGCCATGAAGGGAGCGGACGACCTTTTGCAGAGTGCGCCAATGTGCCTCTGTGGGTGAGGCTTGGGCGGAGCCAAGGATGCGCAAGACCGGGGAGACAGCGGGGCGCGTGCAGACGGGGGCGTAGTGGGGGCTGCCCAAGAGACTGGGGTGGACGTCTGGGTCAAAGTCGGGGGTTGCGTGTGTCGGTCGCCCGATGACTATGGGGTCAACGGTGGGGCGACGACGGCCACGGGAGGTGTGGTCGCCACGCTTGGCTTGGGAAGAGTGATGTCCATGGAAGGGTAGAGGTGGGCCACCCGGAAATGGAGAGCGGCCAGCCATTGGGGACGGCGGGGCGTACGAATTCGGGTGGTCACGGGAGGGGGGGACGCCGTGAAAGGGCGCCTCCGGGATGAGAGGTATGGGGTGGTGAGGGGCATATCCAACGGGGGGGTAGGGAGGGTGTGGCGGGAGTTGTTTGACTGCGATGTCGTGTAGGGCAGAATCAGCGGGGGGGTATGGGGGGGGTTGCAAGTGTTCACCTACGAGGTTGGGGCGCGAGGGCTCGCGGTGCGCATCGAGGCGGCGCTGTGCGACGACGGGGTGCGGAAGAGTACTCGCAGCAACAACAGCATCCTCGGCTGACAGCGAGTCGAAACGAGCTGTCAAGTGTGCCACTTGCGCAACGAGCAGGACGAGGGGATCCGGGGGGTGTTCGAGGGGGAGGGTGTGCACGTGGTGGCCCTCCGGAAAGTGTGCGAGGTGAGCGACGTGGCGGCGCTGAGCGACATGGGGGTGCGGATGAGCACCCGCAGCAGCAACAGCACCCGTGGCCGACTGCAAGTCGAAACGAGCTGTCAAGCGCGCCACTTGTGCAAAGATCTGCGCGAGAGTATCCGGGGGGTGTTCGAGGGGGAGGGTGTGCAGGTGGTGGCCGTCCGGAAAGTGTGCGAGGTGAGCATCGTGGCGGCGCTGAGCTACAGGGGGGTGCGATATAGCACCCGCAGCAGGAAGAGCAGCAATGGCGGCCGACCGCGAGTCGAGATACGCGTCAAGGCGCGTCAGTTGCACACGTAGCAGCTCGAGAACACCCTCGGTAGTATGGACAGTGCTCTGCTGAGAGCCTGGGTCAGGGGAACCAACAGGTGCAACAGGCGGGTTTTTCTGCGCCATTTCGACAGAGGGCGAAAAAGAAAGAGCTGGATTAAAAACAGGCAGCGGTAAAAACCGCTAGCCGGACTCGTGCCTAACAGCGGTATGCAAAGAGACGGCCTGATGCCCGCCGACCCCTCGGCCTGTAGCCCCGGGGTGTCTCAGAGCACCTTTTCTGTATCCTCCACCCAGTGTGGTGCACAAGTCGAGGCCAAGGCCAGGACAGGTGGAGCGCTGCGCTGATGGCGTAGTCGCTAATCTAATATGAAAATAAAAAAGGTAAGCTACGGCTGGCGTGCGACCTGTGGATGCGTATTCACCCGACAGTGCACCCCCCCGTTCTCCAGCTTGGACCTGTGTGCACCCTGTCCACACACGACGAGTGCGTCGGTGTGGTTGGCTGGCTATCTCCGGCGGGTGGCTGACTTAAGAGGGTGGTGGCGGGTTTTAAAATCGCAGTTTATACTGGCGATACCGCCGACTACAGGTTGAAAGTACTAGGTGTCTATAGAAACTTGCCTTCTGCGGGAGAGCTGTCGATCGCAGCTCGCCGAACCAGGTTGTCGCGTGTGAGTGACGTGAGGTGGGGGCCCATAACCTATTGAACCATGCAAACACAGTTAGTGTGGAAGATAACGTACGCAAACGTAGTTACAGTCACAGTCCCGCAAACGGAACAGTTAAGGCGACAACCAGCCTACAGGCGTGGTGTCGGGACAACAGAAGTGTTAGAGCTGTAGCCTAGCGACAGCTCTGTACCGAGTCAAACAGTTTATCGGTATGTCCGATCTAGACATGTACTAATCATATCTAGAATAGCTTACAGTAGCTATCTGCAACTAATACGTATGCGGTATTACTTACAACAGTACGTACTTGCGTTCCGCTACCCCGTCGCACGTGCCGCACCACCCATTGTCGCCATGGCGGGTCTCCACGACCCGCGCAGCGTCTTCTCCAATCACGCTGCCCCCCCCCCCGCTCAACTCTTGACTACCAAAACAAAACCCACTACAATCAATCGCACGGCCTCCGTCCGGGCACCGCAGCGCTTTCTCGCCAAAGCGCCACGCATCCCCTCCCGCTCCCCGATGGCCGTGCTGACGCCCGCCACACCGCGACACTCACTTCAGCCGCGCAAGCCTTTGGCTTTATCTCCCTGGCAAACGTGCCCTCGGGTAAATGGTCATATTGGGTAAATCTAGAGGTTTCCTACCCTACTCTCCATGTATACGGGATATTAGCCCATGCGGTTAGTATCACCGTTATTAGCGACGCGTCACCCCTCCAACACAACGATATTGTACGGGCATGGTGGCGCGACCAACCAACTAAACAACCTTCACCAACGGACAGCTCTAGTTGGGCACTAGCTAGCAGCAACCCTTAAGCCGGTGCGTTCCCCGAGTACCAGTACTCTCTGCGTTGGCGCTCAGCCCATCTAGGCCTCGCGCGAACCCACCCACCCATCCCTATATAATCACCCGCTAATCTTCCCCCAGGCCATGCCTGTGAGGGTCTTTTGGCCATTCTGTAAGGAAGCATACATCTTTGGCAAAATTTCCCTCGGTTAAACGCCAGAATTTTGAAGTACTGGCGTCAGTACCAGTACGACATACTGTGAAGTGGGCGGCGGACATTTATGTATTCGCGCTATGTTATAAAGAACGGTTTGTCGATTAAAAACAGGCTTTCTTATCGGAGATGCCCGTGAGACGCTAGAGGTGCGATGGTTACATGGTAACTAGCGAGCAGCAGGACACACAGCTGCGTGTATCTTGTTTATCTGTACAATGTCAACTATACGTATCCACTGATAGCGCTCACAACCGTGAACGTATATGCACTGTCAACGATGCACTATAATAGCCCCTCTAGATCATTGGGAATAATGTAAGTAAACTAATCTCCACTTGGCGCCGCTCCCATGCAACGCTTGAAGTTCATTGTGTGCTTTGGCTCCGGTAGCGCCTTCGTGAAGCCGTTTACAAGCATGTCTGCCGTGTCCACTGACACAACTCCACAGCTATGGTATCCACAAGTTCCCGAATGTAGTGGTGCTTGATGTCGATGTGTTTGTCATGTTCGAAGCCATGGGGTTGTTGGTAAGCTTGACTAGTCCCTCATTGGCTTCATATAATGTTGTGGCACCGTGTTGGCGCTGGTGGTCATCTTTCATCACTTGCCGAAAGTGCACCGCGCTTTGTCTTGCACGGCTCACTGCAACGGACTTTACTTCCGTGGTAGACAAAGCCGCTACTTCTTGCTACTTGGAGGTGCAACTAATTGCTCTACCATAACGCATGACTACTTCCCCCGATGACTGCGATCGTCTGGTTGTCATGTCAGCTACCCAATCTGAGTATGAGAACACTTTGATGTCGCATGTATTGTCATGTGAAGGCCTATAGTATGTAAATCCTATGGATCTTGTGCCATTGAGGTAGCGTAGCATGCGATTGAGCCGCTTCATGTGCATAGGGGCAATCTGCCAGTTGAACCATGCAGACACGGTTAGAAAGCAAGGTAACTAACGTACACTTAGTTACAATCATAGTCACACAGAAGGACAATCACATGGACAGCCAACCCAAGGCTTGGTGTCGGGACAAAGGAAATGGAGAGCTATAGCCTAGCGACAGCTTTGAATCCAAAACAAACAGTGTATCGCATTGTCCGATCTAGGCATGTACTACATATATCTAGAATAGCTAACAATAGCTATCTGTAACTAATAACTAGTGAGCATTAATTACAAAACCCCTTGCATATAGATATGGGGTAAAGAGTTGCATAGGCTCTGCGTCTCCCATGATTGCACTTCGATGTCTTGTGAGTGCCGGTCGTGGTAATGGTTTGGTAAACAAGTTTGCCACCATTTGGCCAGTGGTTATATTGAGGCCGTACATGCAACGTTTAAGGTGGCACACCTTACTGGTGCCGTTTGAGAACCCGAGTGGCTGGCGAATGTAAACATCTTTAGTGATGGGGGCATACATGAACGCGGTGTCGATGTCAAGTTGACAGAGGTCAAGGTCCATGGCAGCAAAATTGGCGAGGAATACGTGGAGGCTAGCCATGCGGATGACCGGGAAGAAGGTTTCCGTGTAGTCAAGACCCGCACATTGAGTGCATCCCTTGGCCACGAAGCGAGCCTTAAAGCGAGATACTTCACCCTCTGTGTCTGTTAGCGGGTGAAGTAACAAGTATCCCGTTGCCTAGTGCTTATGTACAAGGTACCTGTTTGTCATCTTAGTACTTAGTGTTATGCTATTAGCGGTACTCTATTCCCTATAAGTGGCGGTCGGCCGGCCTTGCCGGTGCCTTCGCCGGCCGCCATCTCTCTCTTCCCAATTCTCTAGTCACCACGGCCGACCCCCTTGTGGGGCCGGCACGACCTACGTGTAACTATCCGTTTCCGATTCCGACATGTTATGGGCTCTCCACCAAGTTACACTGTAGAAGAGCGTGTGTAAAGCGCTCGGCGCCATGCTAGTCCTACCTACTCCCACGTAGAAAAGAGTAAAGCGTGTGTAAAGCGTTCGGCGCTACGCTAGTAATTCATCGCCCAACCGACACCACGCTTCGCCTTCGAGCTGGTTGTCTGTCGGCCGGCCTTGCCGGTGCCTTCGCCGGCCGCCATCTCTCTCGTCCCACTTCTCTAGTCACCACGGCCGGCCCCCTTGTGGGGCCGGCACGACCTACGTGTAACTATCCGTTCCCGATCCCGATAGTGTCCGACTTAATCTTGTAGATGCACATGCTATTAACGATTGTGCGATCGGCGTGGAGGTCAACAAGTTCCCACGTGCCACTACCATATGAGGGAGTCTTACTCTTGTTGCATGGTGGTTTACCAGTCAGAGGCTTGAGCATTGGTGAGAGCGGCACCGTACGAGGTCGGTTCGACGCAGTCCCTGGCCGGCAGGAGGGCAATGTCAGTTGGCGTCCCGCCCGCAAGGAGATGCGGGGGGGCAGTGATGAGTGTCGCCATGTCGGGCTGCGAGACGATGTTATCAGTGGCTTTGCCTTCCTAGGGGTCGCAGCACGTGGCAACGAGCACGCGAGGGTGGTCGGACATATGAGCCACGAGTTCGCCGTAGCGAATGGGGTGGGACCGGAGGCGGATGGGACGGTTGGGGGCGTGCAACGGTGGGGCCGCTGCTGCACTAGAGGGGTCGAGGTGGAGTTCCTCGTCGGCCCGTGGGTCGAGGTCAAGGGGGTGCGACGGGGGTGTTGAACCGCGGTCACTGTCCATGTCGGGTTTGTGAGAAGTTAGGGAATCGACGGCCATGGAGGGGGCAAAACCGGGAACGTCTTCTCGAAGCACAACATGCACCGGAGTGGTAATGCGTCGTGTAGCAAGGCTGTAGATGCGATACCCCGGGGCGTCAAGTGGGTAGCCGACCATGATGCCACAAAACGCTTTCTCCCCAAGCTTGCGAAGGACCTTGTCGGGCATCTTTGCGAAGACAGTGCACCCGAAGACACGGAACTTGGACACGTCGGGCTCTTGCGACGTGAGGAGCGTGAAGGGAACGCCACTAGAGACACCAACCACACGGCAAAACATGCGGCAGCGAAGGTAAAGAACGGTGTTGATTGCGTACGTTCACATGGAGTTCGGAACGGACATGCTATGCAGCATTGCAAAGGCATTGTCTCTGAGTGTGCACCACGGGTGTTCGGCCTTGCCGAGCATGTGGTGAGCATACGGGGCTGAGTATTAGACACCGACACCCAATCGACCACACATACAGCGAGTCGCTGCGGCCTCGAACACGGGGTCTGAGTCAAACTTGAGCACGGGGGCAAAGGCACGAGAGGAGTGGTGCCGTGCGTGTGTGTGGCGGATTCCCAGTAGGATGGACTCAAGTTGCGGGCACGTGTCGTCTTTTGACCGTCCCGATAGTGTGTGGGTGCCATGGGCACCTTCGAGGGCGTACTGTTCAACATGCCATACTTTTCCAGAATCTCCTTTGGTGTATTACTCATGGGAGATACTGATGGTACATGTATTTTTGTTTTTGACAATGTCCATCCCGAGGATAACCTCGGCCTCACCAAAGTCCGTCATGCGGAAATGGCCCCCCATGGCCCGCTTCGCCGACTCAATCCATTTAAGAGAGTCAGAGACGATGAGATTGTCAGTCACAAAAACCAGTATAATTCAGATCCCATGCACAAGGTGGTTCATAGTATAGAGGCTAGTGTCAGACGTTGTTCTCTTAAGTCCGGGTGAAAGTATGTCGGAATAGCTTGTGCCACTAGCACGAGGCTTGCTTCATTCCATAAATGCCCTTGAGTAGGCGCATTACCCGAGGCGTTCCATCCTCTGCCCCTATGGGTTGGGGTATGTGTGTCTCTTCTTGAGGGTCATCGTTGAGAAACGTTGTTTCTACGTCTGGCGATTGTATGTGCATGGTTCGCTTAGCAACGGTGGCTAACCCCGCCCGCAAGGTGCCGAGCTTGAATGTGTCTTGTGAGAATGTCTCTGAGTAGTCGACTCATGCGCGTTGACTAAATCCATTACCAACTAGCCGTGCCTTGAAACGGTCGACTGAACCATCAGGTTTGGCATGTACCTTGAAAACCTACTTGCGGCCAATGGCATTGCGTCCGAGTGGTAGATTCTCCATGCGGAACGTGCCCTTATTGTGGAGCGACGCAAGCTCGGAACGAATTGCCTTTCACCATGCTGTGGAATACTTGCCGCTCAAGGCATGTTTGATGTCAATGGGCATTGGAATGTGCGCCGCAGGTGGGCACGTCGCGGGTCCCTCGTTGGGGGCAGGTTGCACCTTTGTCGCTGCGGATCGAGACTGCGTCCGAGCTCGTCGTGGAGTTTTATTATGCGTGAGTACTACGGCAGTCTTGTTGGTCCGTTGGATGTAGGCAGCAGCCGCGAAGCATGATGAAGACTCACGGTCAGTGTGGACAGGCTCAACAGTGGGGGTGACGACCTTTGGAGTATCTTCCGGGATCGTGAAAGGGTTGCTAGTTGGGACTGCGAACTGCGTGGTGTCCGCGCACGAGAGATTGGCACTAGTGCCTCCCCATGCTCGAGACCGCTGGGCGGAGAAACTTCAGAAGTGCCATCAGCGACGGGAGAGGAAGTCAATGCATGAGCAAGTTGGGATTCAGCGTACGCGACATGGATGGTGCGAACGAGTTTGTCGGTGACAAGGTTGAGAATCCAGTATCCCGGGCCATCATCGCATTACCCCATGAACATACAGCGAAGCGCCTTGGGCGAGAGTTTGTCCATGTAGAGGGCCTCCAAGCGGAGGTAGGCCGTGCAGCCGAAGACTTTGATGTGGGCGAAGTCAGTGGGGACGCCATGGAAGATGATGTAAGGGAAACCCGCATAACCGTCGGAGTCGGCCGGTGTGGAGAGGTGGTTGTGTAGGTATACAACCGTGCGCATAGCGAGGCCCAATTACTTGGTTGGACAATTAGCATGCTTAAGCATGGTAGTGGTGGAGTCTGCAAGGGTAGCCCACTGTCGCTCCGTCTTGGCGAGGTGGTTGTGTGTGTACATGGCCGTAAATTGGGCAGTGTAGCTCAAGGAAGAGACCATGGAACAACAGACTTATGTTGCTGTTGGGGCGGCTGGGACGACTGGAAAAGGAGCGGACAGTCGTGATGCCAGTGAAGCTTGTCGGCTATTGATATGACGGCGTCAGTGCAATAGTGGTAGGGGGGGCTCTCGCTTGGGCTAGGAGTTGTCACCACGGGCCGCTAACGCTTCTTCAACAGCCGCTTCAATAGCATAGCTAAAAGCCCGGTAGTCATGCATGACATGACGATTACCCGGTTGGTGGTGACCGGGGAAGGATGTATGAGATTGATTTTGGATAAGCATAGTGGACAATTGTGTGAATGGGATGGAAGTAGCAGACTGGCAATTTTGTTTGGCGTCCATAGCAAGAATGATGCGGGCTCGCGCCCTTGATTGCTTGTTGTTTAAGTTATATAAGGTAGTTGCTAGAGTATTATCTCACCGACCATGAAGTCATCCTCATTAATGTTTTATTTGGTTGTTATAGCATACGCTGCAAAAAGGCGTCTATATACTATCTATTTCGCCTTGTGAGTCTAACATCTTCGCGAGTAAGCCAATTGTTCTACCGACATCCCGCAGGTCAAATAGATCAATGAGTGCACGCCATGCGTCTGAGTATGGCGACACTCGTCCCAAAAAGGAGGGGCCACGCTGAAAATTTGTAAGGGTTATCGTAACTGTGGGGTGCTTCATCACAACGGAGAGGTAACCGATTTTGTTTTGTACCCGCTTTCGATAAGTTGGGTTTACAACAACATCAAGTGGAGCTACTCCTTCTAGAAAATCAGGGAAATAGGGTTAATAGCTCGCATGTAGTTGATATATTCTCAACGAAACTCTGAAAAAGTTATTTCCGCTGTGAAGGTCGGTCCATGTGCGCGCAAAGACATGCTAAGGCTGTTGTCGTCAAACATGCCGTGTCTAGGCTGCTCGTCGTCGAGTATATAAATGTTTGATTCATATACTGGGGTAGCACTAGGGTCGACACGACTATAGAGGCCACTAGTTGCCTGCGATGGCAATGGTGGCTGCCCGTGCTACTGCCCTAAGCTCACGCTAAGTCGCTGAATTTTCAACATGGCACGCTAGGGGGCTAAGAGGGCCGACAGCTCGATCCGCAGGATCTGCCGCTGTCGGGAAAGCCCTATACATAGGGCTTTTGAAAAAATGATTTTTGTGCAATACCGGCACCAAGATCTCCCGCTCGGCCCGTCTGATTTGTTTTTTCGCGGTCAAATACTCATGAATACATTCCTACTTCAAGGGGGTGGGGCATGTACTACAGAAGCGTTTGATGGCGAGGAGGGCACGGCCGGATCATCGGCGGGAGGCGGGTGTTGAAGCTGGTGGTGGCCAGCCGGGAAGCAGCGCCAGGAAGGGCGCTCGCTAGCCGTCGACCAGTCATGTGCTAGTCGAACCTTCCCGGGGGATGAGGCAAGACAGGGCACACGCCGGTGGCCGGTCGCAGGCGGAGGAGCGGCTATGTGAGGCTGCGGCGATCCTCGGGATCAGCCGCCGCCGGAAAGCCTTGTACGGAGGGCTTTTCCGAAAAACTAAACTAATGTACGGACCCGGCGTCGAGGTAGTTGGGAAGCAGCACCAGGGTAGGGCGCTCACCAGCGAGCCGCCTCGTCGACAAGCTACATCTCCCAGGGGGAGGAGTAAGCTTGGACGGCAAGGAGGACGGTCGCGACGGAAGGAGCGACACGATGTGGCGGCGACGACCCTCCGGGTCGGCGCCGCCGGAAAACCCCGTACGGAGGGTTTTGAATAATTTCCGTGCGCCCGCGGCCCGCCAGATCCGACTACGGTGACCTGCCCCCCCCCCCCCTCTTCGACACCCACTACCCTGACAAACCTACATATTTCTTGAGCGTGGGCCCTGGTGAGAGCGGAGGCCCCCGCTCAACAAAGGCTGCTCGGTAGACGCGCGATCAAAGGGGGGAGGGTACGGACACAAGCCGGACTATCTGATAGGTACTCGGGTACCAGACAGAGGAAAAACCGAGGAAATGAGAGTGGGAAATTCAGGCGCGGAGGCAGGAGCGCCCATTTTTTCTATGTCTGTGTGTCTCGGTCCCCCCCCCACTTGTCCTCGAGGTGACGGGGGACCTCGACAAGGAGGACCGTCGCGTCGGTGGACGCGGCTACGACCTTGGGGCGGGGTTTACGGGATGCGGCGGCGGGATCGACGAGCGACCACGCGAGGAGGGGTTTTTTGCATGCCTTTCCCCTCTTATCTTCGGCAAGACCGAAGTCATGCGGGAGCTAGATTAGGCTGGCCCATCGTCCCTCCCGAACGCCGACTGGCCTAGGCTGGTCGGCACCCCGGTTCGGTGGGAGCGGGTCGTGCATCGTGAAGGTCGAGCAGCAGTTTAGTTTTGCACTTCTCGACAAACGGATTTACTTTTAGGTCTGTTTTTCTTGATTACAAAATTATTACGTTGTTACTGCTTAGGCGGGGGGGGCTGTGGCAATTGCTGTGATTGCTTACAGTTTTTTAACTCCCGAGGAACGTCGACACACAGTGAAGCTAGGTGTGTCGATAGGTGTACCTGGTCGAAGAGACCAGGGCTAAACTCACCCATAAGTCATGTACGGCTAAATTGAGAGGCCCGATAGACAGCAGCCGGTCCAGTTTGCCGGTATTGTTGTAGATAATTTCAATTTCAATTTCAATACATGTATTGATAAAAAATGTACTATAATATGGGTATTGTTTCGTAATATACTGCCAGTACCTCCCGGTACGTACAAGAAATCACAATTAATCAAACTAGCCAAATTACTCTCTAGTTTGATTTCATGGGTCAAACAAGCCGCGTCGCTTGTCTGTCTAGAACGTTACGAGAGCCCTAGCGCCTAGCACGAGGACCATGCGAGAGCATATGGAAGTTAGCTAGGCTAGAGCTATTTAAGCCTAGTGCAGTGGAGGGAGGTGACATAATAATTTAATCAATCCTTTTGTTTGTTTACAATATACTATTAACACCTAACTAACAGTCAAACATATTCCATCTCTCCATTTGCACTTCCATTTGCAGAAGCAACATAAGGACATAATAAAACATAACCTATTTGTGTCATCAGTTAGTAGCTCTCGCCATGCAAACTGCCACACTAGTTTCAGAGCGATTGATCTCTACACGCTTTCGTTGCTACTTGACTCGTTCGACGTTGTTCGGTTGATTCGAGATGGCTTCTCTTGGACCCGGTAATGACGTTGTGGTCGTACTCCCAGTTGCATGCTCAAAAGACTTTGACAACAACCTCATGTTACAACGTGATACCCGTATTGGTGAAACTTTATTTCTTGTCAGTGAAGCACATGTCGACGTTGCCGTTCGTGAGTTGTTTTTAGGAAACTGGCATGACTCTCACCGTCGACGATCTTACTTTGTTAAGTGGCAACCTTGTAGGCGTACTGTTACATGCTAGTGAGCACCAATTCGTTCACGTATTTTCGGCATCGGTACATGTTCCGTACGTGACTCCTAAATTGCGTACACCAACTAAGGTCGAGCAAGATGTTACTGCTTTGTCGATTGTACACTATGATGATGCCTACACCGTTCCGAGTATTGTTGACATTGACGGGCTGTCGCTTACGCCGTCTAAGATTGGCCTTGCCATGGAGACTCAGTGTCACCACGAGTTACTTCATTTTGGTCACGTAGCAGAATGGGGATTTTTTCGAGGTGATGTGATTTCTCGACATCTTTTTCTCCACGAGGACACGTCGTTTCCAATGCAAATTTTCTTTCACCCCCGTTTTATTGCTGTCGACTGTGGTCATGTTTGGATGTTGATCAAAGGCTACCTTATTGAGTCGTGTGGTGAGACCCCGACTGATTTACGCACCGGCACCTACGACCAACTTTGTTGGCATGACCGTAACAATGACCTAGACACAGCGCAAGGCCGTGATTAACGCCTCCTACCAGTCTAGAAACGACGCACGTAAACTAGAAGAATGGTTAGAGATGCAGCCTCAACGTTTTCTCATGTTGGGCATCAATGCCGACACGTACGACGTTGTTGTGTGGTTACGTCACGGTTTTCCGGTCCCTTGAACACTTGATGGCTGAACCGTAAGACCAATTCTAGACATGTTCGATTCTTTGATTACAAAAATGCGTAAGACTTCGTTGTTGCCTAACATCACAGATGGCGCAATTATGGTCTTGCTACATCTTACGCAAGGTTCCCAGACTTACGCCGCCTACACCCAGCATTTCAACCACTTCTTGTGGAGGTTCAGAGAACATTTTTTGCAGTGGAAGTCTTGGGATTCAGCGGAGCGGATGGCATGCCATTTTGAGAGTTGTCGACGTATAACTTCAACATTTACAATGGCTTTTTTCGTTCTACATAAGTGGGCTAAGTTCAACGATATCACTCGACACTATAAAATGTACCAAGAGTTCCATGCTCGGACATTGTCGTTCTCTCGCCAGTCGGTTAACGACCCGACTCAGCATTAGGCTGGTGCCTTTGCTCCATGGCCATATAAATTGTGGTTGGTCGACGATGGTTGTATTGAACCATGCAAACACAGTTAGTGTGGAAGATAACGTACGCAAACGTAGTTACAGTCACAGTCCCGCAAACGGAACAGTTAAGGCGACAACCAGCCTACAGGCGTGGTGTCGGGACAACAGAAGTGTGAGAGCTGTAGCCTAGCGACAGCTCTGTACCGAGTCAAACAGTTTATCGGTATGTCCGATCTAGACATGTACTAATCATATCTAGAATAGCTTACAGTAGCTATCTGCAACTAATACGTATGCGGTATTACTTACAACACTCCCCCTGCAGGTAGCTACGGGATAGAGCGTTGCATTGGGTCTTGTCCTCCAATGATCGCACTTCGGTGTCTTGCAAGTGCATGTCTTGGGAGGAGTTTGGTGAGCATGGTAGCGTCGGTAAAGCCTGTGAGTTGGAGGCTGTGGTCCAGGCCCCCCCCCAACGTCAGGCGCATGTGAGTGGTGCCATGAAGGGAGCGGACGACCTTTTGCAGAGCGCGCCAATGTGCCTCTGTGGGTGAGGCTTGGGCGGAGCCAAGGATGCGCAAGACCGGGGAGACAGCGGGGCGCGTGCAGACGGGGGCGTAGTGGGGGCTGCCCAAGAGACTGGGGTGGACGTCCGGGTCAAAGTCGGGGGTTGCGTGTGTCGGTCGCCCGATGACCATGGGGTCAACGGTGGGGCGACGACGGCCACGGGAGGTGTGGTCGCCACGCTTGGCTTGGGAAGAGTGATGTCCATGGAAGGGTAGAGGTGAGCCACCCGGAAATGGAGAGCGGCCAGCCATTGGGGACGGCGGGGCGTACGAATTCGGGTGGTCACGGGAGGGGGGGACGCCGTGAAAGGGCGCCTCCGGGATGAGAGGTATGGGGTGGTGAGGGGCATATCCAACGGGGGGGTGGGGGGGGGGTGGCGAGAGGTGTTTAACCGCGATGTTGTGATCGGAGGGGTCGCTGTGTAGGATAGAATCAGCCGGGGGGTATTGGGGGGGTGGTTGCAAGTGTTCACCTACGAGTTCGGGGCGCGAGGGCTCGCGGTGCGCATCGGGGCGGCGTTGTGCGACGGCGGGGTCGCCAACAGGAGCTGCAGCGGTAGCAGCAGACATGGCTGACTGTGCGTCCTGTGGGGCGTAGCCAGGCTGAGGATGCACAAGCAGGGGGAGGGTGTGCACGACGTGGCTGTCCCGAAAGTGTCCGAGGTGAGCATCGTGGCGGCGCTGAGTGACAGGGGGGTGCGGAATAGCACTCGCAGCAGCAACAGCATCCTCGGCCAACTGCGAGTCGAAACGAGCTGTCAAGTGCGCCACTTGCGCAACGAGCAGCACGAGAGGATCCGGGGGGTGTTCGAGGGGGAGGGTGTGCACGTGGTGGCCCTCCGGAAAGTGTGCGAGGTGAGCGACGTGGCGGCGCTGAGCGACATGGGGGTGCGGATTAGCACCCGCAGCAGCAACAGCACCCGTGGCCGACTGCAAGTCGAAACGAGCTGTCAAGCGCGCCACTTGTGCAAAGATCTGCGCGAGAGTATCCGGGGGGTGTTCGAGGGGGAGGGTGTGCAGGTGGTGGCCGTCCGGAAAGTGTGCGAGGTGAGCATCGTGGCGGCGCTGAGCTACAGGGGGGTGCGATATAGCACCCGCAGCAGGAAGAGCAGCAATGGCGGCCGACCGCGAGTCGAGATACGCGTCAAGGCGCGTCAGTTGCACACGTAGCAGCTCGAGAACACCCTCGGTAGTATGGACAGTGCTCTGCTGAGAGCCTGGGTCAGGGGAACCAACAGGTGCAACATGCGGGTTTTTCTGCGCCATTTCGACAGAGGGCGAAAAAGAAAGAGCTGGATTAAAAACAGGCAGCGGTAAAAACCGCTAGCCGGACTCGTGCCTAACAGCGGTATGCAAAGAGACGGCCTGATGCCCGCCGACCCCTCGGCCTGTAGCCCCGGGGTGTCTCAGAGCACCTTTTCTGTATCCTCCACCCAGTGTGGGGCACAAGTCGAGGCCAAGGCCAGGACAGGTGGAGCGCTGCGCTGATGGCGTAGTCGCTAATCTAATATGAAAATAAAAAAGGTAAGCTACGGCTAGCGTGCAACCTGTGGATGCGTATTCACCCGACAGTGCACCCCCCCGTTCTCCAGCTTGGACCTGTGTGCACCCTGTCCACACACGACGAGTGCGTCGGTGTGGTTGGCTGGCTATCTCCGGCGGGTGGCTGGCTTAAGAGGGTGGTGGCGGGTTTTAAAAATCGCAGTTTATACTGGCGATACCGCCGACTACAGGTTGAAAGTACTAGGTGTCTATAGAAACTTGCCTTCTGCGGGAGAGCTGTCGATCGCAGCTCGCCGAACCAGGTTGTCGCGCGTGAGTGACGTGAGGCGGGGGCCCATAACCTATTGAACCATGCAAACACAGTTAGTGTGGAAGATAACGTACGCAAACGTAGTTACAGTCACAGTCCCGCAAACGGAACAGTTAAGGCGACAACCAGCCTACAGGCGTGGTGTCGGGACAACAGAAGTGTGAGAGCTGTAGCCTAGCGACAGCTCTGTACCGAGTCAAACAGTTTATCGGTATGTCCGATCTAGACATGTACTAATCATATCTAGAATAGCTTACAGTAGCTATCTGCAACTAATACGTATGCGGTATTACTTACAACAGGTTGTGAATTTTACTATTCAGCCCCGACAACATCTTTTGTCGAACCTCCACCGCTATGTGTACCACCACACGAGCCTACAACTTCCATCGCTATGCTAGGACAATGTTCTTTCGACGTTACCGCCACGTTAATTGACCTCACCGAGGCTCGCCCGTTGATTCGAATCGAGCTGAACGTGAAAACTCACGATGGCGGACAGCTCATTTCCGGATCAATCGACTGCGCTGCGACACTTGACTACGTGCCAAAAGATTTCGTAAGACGCTTTTCTTTACCAGCTTCGTAATCTAAAGCTAGGACCCGAGTTCAGGTCGCCAATTGTCAACGTGTCACATCTTCTACAATTTGCGATATTACTTTCGAGCTAGTTAAAAACACGAATCCAAACGGACTGCGTGATTTACGTGTTGTTGATCTTGTGCTCAGTTTACCATGGTTGGATGACGAGTAATAAAATGCTTTGCAATTCGGCACGTCACGTGTCTTCACCCTGATGGACGGTATAGTTGTGAAAATTCATACGGAGGATCGACGACATTAATGCCTACTAATATAAGCTCATGCACAAGACGCGCCGAAGTAGGGGACGTAACGCTGAGTTTTACATGCTTAACATCACTCCAACTACAAAACAACCATCGGAATTTCACACAAGAGAGGAGTTGACTACAGAACAACGTGAGAACTTTCCGGTCGTTCCTCCCGGAGTTGCTGCAACGAGTGGATTCGCCGCATGTGAGCCGATAGTGTGATCATCCCATTGAAACAAGTGGCCCGATGAAACGTCGCCGTTTTGAGAGACTATTGCATGCGGAACGCGCTTAGCTCAATCGTCAGCTCAAAGAAGCGGCGGAGGCTGGTTTTGTTCGACCCAATCACAGTAAATTGGGCTCGCCCATTTTTTTGGCGTAAAGCCGATGGTTCTTTTCGCATGTGCTTTGACTGCCGTGGCCTTAAAAAGGTTACGTGAAAGAACGCCTACCCATTTTTGCGTGTGGATGACACCCTCGATGAGCTAAAAGACGCGAATTTTTACACACATCTCGACGTCGCCTCTAGCATATGACAAGTTCGAGTACGTGATGAGGACGTCCACAAGACCGCTTTTCAAACGCTTGATGGACTGATGAAGTGGGTCGCCATGCCTTTGGGCCTGTGCAATGCACTAGCTACATTCTAGAGGATGATGAATGACATATTGCGCGATTTTTTGCACAAGATCGTGACGGTTTACCTTGACGACGTTTATGTCTACATTCGCACCCTTGAGGAGCAAATGGAGCATGTGCGTAATATGCGTCTACGTTTCGAAAAGGAGCAGGGCTAGAAGTTGCGTCTTAAGAAATGCGTCTTTGGTCCTCAAGAGATTGAGCATTTGGGCTTCGCTGTGTTCGCTTGTAAAAATTCCGTTTCGGCGAAAAAAGTTTAGGCCGTTGCATACCGGCCAATGCCTACGATGCAAAAGGAAGTTCACAGTTTCGTGCAATTTTGCAACTTTTACGCCAAGTTCATTCATCATTTTAGCGACCTTACGGCTCTATTGACGGACTTACTGCGGGAGTCCACGTCACAAAAAGGTTACGTTGACGCAAGCATGTTTGGAAGCCCTCGAGACTCTCAAGTTACGGCTCATTTTCGCGCCATGTTTGATCCCTCCGGAGGCCAGCTCGAACGCGACGTTTATCGTACCTGTAGATGCTTTGATAGTGGGGATTGCAACAGTCATGTTGCAAGACCAAGGAGGAGGACCTCAAGCAGTCTCTTCATGGGCGCGCAAGCTAAGTCTAGCTGAGTAGGGCAACACCTACTCTGCGTAAAATTTATTGGAGGCTTTGGCCGTATGCGAAGCGGTCGTAAAGCATTGGAGGTGGTACCTAGAAGGTTGCTCAAGGCTCCTCGTCGTAATATACTACGACACACTGCGACATCCATATGCTCACGCAACCGAACAACATGTTGAACAAGCTAGTGGCAAGGTCGTTACCTGCGGGACTTGCAGCCGTTTGTGGGCACGATGACACGTGCGCACCGCAAGGGAGCCCTGAACGAAGGTGAACCGTTTAGCCGGAGACCAAACATCGTACCTCATGCCACCGTTCCATTATTTTGGGATGGCAAAAACTCGGGACTTGCAGCCGTTTGTGGGCACGATGACACTTGCGTACCGCAAGGGAGCCCTGAACGAAGGTGAACTGTTGAGCCGGAGACCAAACATCCTACCTCGTGCCACCGTTCCATTATTTTGGGATGGCGATGTTTTGTCATACACAGAATTTTATCACGGAAGTCCCAAACGTTGTTAAAGGACGCGCAGTTAAACTCAATGACTTTTAATGCGTTGCGATTTAGCCATGAGCTCGCTATTCTCATTCGCGAGGGGGTACCCCCAAGATTCGTTTTATGGGGATGAGGGTGAGTGGACGAAAAACAACCATATTGAAGCAAGAGCTATGTACTTTTGGCGTCTCGATCGCCTTTGTGTCCCGCGGAACTATGAAATTAGACTGAGATTGACCTTTGAGCTCCTCGACAGCTCGCCAGCTAGTCACATAGGAGTTGTTAACACTGTTGCTGAAGCGCTCGACAGATTCAGTTGGAAACGAATTCGCCAAGATTTGAAAGAATTTTGTGAGCGCCGCGTCGTGTGTCGACGAGCTAAAAATCAACCAAAGATGGCTGCGACTCTTTACCCCTTACATGTTCCACCCATAACGCGACACGCAGTTGGCCTTGACTACTTAACACACCTTCCGTTGAACAATTGATTTGACAGTGTGTTGCTTGTAGTCGACCATCTGACTCGAGTGGCCCATTTTTTCCGTGCTCAGAAAGCGCAACAGCGGAGGAAACTGCCATTTTATTTTTTCCAGGGAGTCTACCAATTAAATGGACTGCCCCGAGTGATGGTCAGTGATCCCGACCCAAAATTTGTGAGTGGATTCTTGGAGACGCTTTGGAAACACATCGGAACGTGGCTCAACATATCTTCCAGCCGACACCCGGAGATGGATGGACTAATGTAGCGCGTCAACATAATGTTCTAGCAGTTTTTGAGTTGTGCTTGCTGCTACGATGGATCGAACTGAACATACCTGTTGCCTCAAGTGGAATTTGCGTACAACGCTACCCGTGCACTGAGAATTGAACACACCCCCTTCGAAGCTAATTTTGGCTTTTCTCCAGAGGAGCCACATGGCATGTTGTTCAGCATGCGACCTTCAATGCTAAATTCCAGTTTCGCAAGACGCTTCAAAGCGATTCAAAATGTTACATGAGTTACACGCTTTGGTCCGATCGGTGTTACAACAAGGATGAAATGCAAGCTCGTTCAGAACCGTCGACTGCCCCACACTTGTTCGGGGGGACAAAGTGAATATCGTCACTAAGAATCTCTTCCTTCGAGGGTAGCCTGACCGCAACTTATGTAACCGACAGCATGGACCTTTTATAGTTGAGGAGCAGATTGGGAAGCACAGTTTCAGATTTAAATTGCCAACGACAATTCGCTTACATCCAGTTTTTCACGTCAAAAATCTAAGGCCATGTTGTACGACTTCTCTTCGACTTGCTGTCCGTGTGACTACTCTAGAAGGTGATGACGATGAGTTCGAAGTTTCTTACATGTCTGGAGTCTGCATTAAGACGTTACATGGACATCGAGGCAAATATTTGCTCTTCGTGACGCAATCAAGCGATGATGACATCCTACATGTCTGACACCGGTTGTACGAAACACACCATACGAAGGCGTTACAAATTCCCTAGAGACGCCCCAATGGCACACGTTTGCCCAGACTCAGGCGTACATCCACTTCATGCACGCTTACCCAGCGCGCATTCTTGAATCCCAGTCACTGCTTCAATTAATTAGCCAAGACCACGGAGGTTAGTCTCGCGACTTGCCTCATTCATTTGTCAAGAGGGGGGTACGAGTGTGACGAGTACGTCCATGCAACATTACATTGCATTATGTTGTACATGTAGTCGTTACTAATTTGATGCGTACATCTCCATCGGAAGGACGTACAGCGTGGGTACGTCGTCACTGCAATTTAGCGAGGGTTTTGTTTTGTATTGTACTTCTAGTACCTCCCAGTTCGTATAGGTAAGCACCGTTAATCGAACCAGCCACATGGCGCGCTAGTCCGATTTCCCGAGAAAGACAAGCCGCGTTGCTAGTCTCATTAGACCGCTACAAGAGCCCTAGCGCAAGGCACGAGGGCCATGCAAGATGAGGTGCAAGCTAGCTAGGCTAGAGCTATTTAAGCCTAGTGCAATGAAGGGAGGTGACAAAACCATTTAATCAATCCTTTTGTTTGTTTACAATATACTGATAACATATAACATTCAGACAACTTCCATATCTCTCCATCTACATTTCCACATATGGAAGCAACATCAAAACATATCATGAAAGAGCATATTTTTGTCAATAGTTTACTATCGCCATGCAATCTGCCACACTATCGACCTATTTTTTCGCGACTGAATAATGTGAAATACTCTCCCGACACGGAGGCGGGGGCGGTCTATGTGAATTATGTTTTTTGTGCGGAGGGTACGGACGTGTCGACGGTGGGGTGAGAGTGTTGGAGTTGGCGGGGGACAACCAAGAAGCAATGCCAAAAAAGGGCGCTTGTTGCTCGTCGACTAGCATGTATCCGTCTAGCCGACCCAAGGGGGGAGCACGACACCAACACCGAGGAGGACTAATAGTCGCGACGGGGTGAGCGGCGTGGTCTAGCGGCAGCGATCCTCACGACCAATCGCTACCGGAAAACCATGTCCGGAGAGTTTTGAATAATATCCGTCCCCGCCGCCTTTTGGATCCGGCAAGGGCGGTCCTGCCCTACCTTGCCGCTACCCACTATCGCTATGCGCACCTTGTATTACAGAATGTGAGCCCGGGTAAGCGCGGAGACTCGCATTCATCACAAAGGTGCTCAATGGAGGCGCGAAGGATGAGAGGAGGGTGCGGTCACTTGATGGTTGCCATATATGTATTTGGGTACCAATGAGGAGAAAGCCGGAGAAATGATGGGAAAAACTCACATGCCCTCATGTATGCTAGCTTTTCTTTGATGTTTGTCTCGGTCCACCCACATGCCCTCGAGGTGACGGGACAGCTCGACGAGCTAGAAAGTTGCGACGGGATAAGCGGCAACGACCTTGGTACGGGGCCTACGGGATGCGACGTCGAGATCGACGAGTGAACTCGTGAAGAGGGTCTTTTCGCTAGCCTCCCCCTCCTATCTTTAACAAGACCGGAGCCACGCGGGAGCTAGATTAGGCTGGCCCGTCGCCCCTCACGAACGCCGATCGGCTCAGACCAGTCGGCACGCACCCCGGTGGGATCGGGCCGTGCGTCGCGAAGGTCGAGCAAGATTTCATTTTGTAGTTCTTGACAAGTGGAATTATTACCATATATGCCTTTCTTCAATACAAAGTCATTTCTGTTGTTACTGCTCATGCGGGGGGGGGGGGGGGCGTGGAAATTACTGCGATTGCTTAAAAGTTTTAACCTCCGAGCAACGTCGGAACATTGAAGATAGGTGTGTCGATAGGTGTATCGGGTCGAAGAGTACCCAGTCGTTGCTTTCAAGTGATTGTCCCATGTGGCTGAGCATTTGATGGCCGTTAGGCAGCAACCGGTCCGTTTTTCAAGTATTGTTGTAAATTGTTTTCTTTTGAGTTTTCTTTTTTAGTATGGGTACTTTTTTTGGTGGCTTACGCGATTGTGCCGTTGCACGTTCAGACAAACGCCCCCATTTTAGGAATTGCGACAGCCGTATGTATGTGCCCCGTCTCAGTGCCGTCCCCCTTCAGAGCAACGCTAGGGACTGCTCGCGGTGTGCCCGCTAGTCGCGTGCCGGTTGCATCTCGCCGTATCCTCTGCCGTACGGTCCTCCAGCTCAGCACGCTGCATTACCGAATTCGTGGATACATCGACTAAATGAACACCTAATTCGTGGATGCGTCAATTGAATGGGGCACTAATTCGTGGACGCATTGATTACATAGTGCACTAATCCATGGACGCATCGATTAAGTAGGACACTAATTCATATATGGTGCATTAAGTCAGGTAATGCGGGGTGAATGCATTGATGCATCAACACCCCCACAGAGAAACAACTTTTTTATCACATTTGCACACCTAGCCGCACTGCAACATGCCTCACCACCCACACGGGTAAAATAAAGGCACACATAAACTCTATGGGTAGTGGCATAGCTAATCAATTAGCAATTCACATAGCGAATACCGTTAGTTGCCGACGGCTCACTCCCTGATGCGATATAATTCGGAGGCGCCCAAACGCATAGTGGCATAGCTAATCACTTAGCGAATCACATAGCGAAAACCGTTAGTTGGCGACGGCCAACTCCTTGATGCATTATACTTTGGAGGCGCCTAAACACACCTAAGACACTGAACATGGCCTTACACCACTCAACTTGACGAACCGAACTCTCCTAAACCCTAGTATACACCAACCTCAAAACAGAGGCACGAAAATACAGTTCGGCATCCACCATCACCCCCTCCACCACACCACCAAATATGGTGACATCCTTGCCTCGCAACAGCCAAAAGAGATGGCGCAGATTTTACCTACCATGGCCGATAGTCCTCTCTCACATCCACTAAGGTTCGCACACAAAACGGAATTTATATGGGGCGTCAACACAAGACCCGCCTCCCATAGAGCAAAGTATCAAACGCCCAATGTGCGGACAGTTTATTAGCAATGGCCACATGGCGGGAAATTGCCCCTAAATGTCGGGCCTCCGGCTGGACCGCCACAAGTGTATTTCACCTACTAATCACACTACTAGAACAATCTAACGGGGGATGTTGGGAGACCATAAGTGCTTATTTTGGTAATAAACCAATCAAAACATTTACAATAGACTCATTCCGCGTACCACTCCCTCTTTTTTACACACCCCCCAACCATCATAGTCACATGCTCACCCGAAGAGTAAACGCGGACGAAGGCCTCGACCACTCCTCACTCACACGTTGCCCCAAGCTCATGTTTTTCTGCCCACTAAAGTGAGACCCCCGGCCCACAAGTGAAACCTGACTTTATTAGACTACTTGAACCCCGCCTTATAGGCCATGCCTCCTCACGCCGCCGATACTCCTCTATTCAAAAAAACTCAGATATTAGAATGGAAATATTGCACGGACAATAACCTTAAAGACACATGCCACTTCATCATAGAAAAATATACCCCTTGCAAACTCACTCCGCTCATAATGGCATGTCACACATGTGGACATCGTACCCATAGTCACGAGGCTAAAGCTAGGGATCGATGATATTTTACAAGAACATTTCGTTGCATTTTTGGGTATATTTCGCATTCGGGGTCTCCAAAAACACCACAAAATACGTCGATATAGTCCGGATGATATTATCGATCCCTAGCCTTATCACGAGCCGCACATGCACACCCCATACCCTCACGCACACCAACATCACTTCACTCATAAACACAAGAACTGACCCACATTACAACCACCCCCCAAACCCAAACCCGTGACACTACCCGTATCATCTTCCGCCTACACATACATTATGTCCAATGGCTACACCACATGCTCCGCATCTACCGTATCAAAACCTTCGACACTTATAAACAACTATTTCGCCAACATTTCCATTCCTCCCCATCTACCCAATCCCATACCTAAACCTTATTTTACCAAGAACTTCCCAGGGGGGAGTAAAACCCCACCACACCTTCGGAGAGGATGGACAAGGAGACCCCATGCCTACATTTTGTATACTAAGTCCTAGATGGCAAATGCAAGAAGGCCATTACACAACAACCAAAATGTTATTGGCCATAATTGCAGATCCTTTTCATTCTCATTTTCTCTTGGTGGTTATTTCAACTCGATGCTTTTTCTTTCAAGGAATTGGATTCACAAAAAATAACGAAATGAAGCATTGTCGTAGAGAGAGAGAGAGAAAAAGAGCATAGAGAGAGAGTGAACCTTTCTGACAAAACACGTTTCGCTGAGGCTTCGATAGAGAGTGACCCTTTGGGTCTTCACAGAATATAGAGGGCTTCATAACAATACCTCTCTTTTACGTCTTGTACTTTTTGAGGAGCAGAGTGACCCTTCCTTATATATAGCGGACCTCATATGAAAATAACATGATAAAATTCTTCGTTAAAGTAGGAATCGATGGATTCACAAAAATTTAAATGAAGCATTGTGCGACGTGAATTCATGCAACGTCTTTCTGCTGCTCTCCATGGCACTCTGGGTTCTTATCTCCGCGACGCTTTTCAGGAGGGCGGTGCTGGTGCTGTGGCATGCCTTCCTGTTCCTCGGGCTTAGAATTCCCCCCCCCCCCCCCCCCTCCTTTTTTCTTTTTTGCCTGGTGGCCTCCACTGCGTTTTCTTGTAAGAAAAGTTTAGATATTATAAATGAAGCATTGTCGTCCACCATTATCAATAAATAATACGGGTACAGGAAGGTGGGAAGTACACAGTACACGTATCTGTACGCTGTTAATATTATCATTAATTATTCGTTGTGTGCCGCCGTTGCGACGGCGCGCAGTGCTCGACACACAAGAACGGCGTCGACAGCGGAACGACTGTAACGACACCGCCGCAGTCAGCCCACACGCCCCCCTTCACTCACACCTTAGCGCAGCACGACAAGTGAATTTCACACACCCTTTAACACAGCCTTAAATAGCTGTCGCTAGTGGTAGATTGAAGGAAGAAGATGGCGGGCGGTGCTCCCGACACGGACTTCCCGGGGATGAGTGACCTTGAGGTTGCCGCGAAGGCGGCCGAGGAAAGCCTCCGACACGTGGAGATGCTATCCAAGGGGGAAGCGCTGGAGGGGGAAGGAGATTCTTCCGAAGAAGAAGAGGAAGAAACTAGCAGCAGCGACGATGAAGAGGAAAGCGATTCCAGCGGCGAGGAGGGCCCTTCCGACGAGGAGGTGGGGGAGGGAGCGAGAGAGATGAGCGCGACGGAGACAGCTGTCATCACGCCGGGGCCGGCAGGCAGTGCTTTGGAGGCGACCACTGCCGAAGCAAAGCCCGAAGACGGCCTGCCCATTGACGCCACAGTGACTGCTGCCGTATCGGCCGAGCTGAAAGCAGAATGCCTACCAGATGTGGCTTCAGGTGAGTCTACCTATGTCTCTCGGCAAAGTCAGTAGCACATCTGAGTTCAAGTGAGTGCTACCTGTAAGCGTGATTTGTGCTTACGGTACCTGCGTGGCAGTGCTTAAGACGGAGGCCGACTCCGGCGGCGAGTCTTCCGACTCAGAGTCGTCGATGTCGTCAGGTGACGGTCCGGTCGGAGGGCCAGAGGTAAGCCCCGGCCACTTTTCCTCGCTCGGCTTAACCCTCCTCGCGTTTGGGTTCGCGGCGGCGATATTCTTCGCGGCAGTACGTATAAGGTGTTTGACCAGTAAAGCTACCGAGTCGCTGATGGGTGGGCTCGGCGCGCGCGCTGCAGAAACTGAAGCAGATTCTGGACGGCGGGGACAGCGACGACGAAGTGAACGCGGAGGGGGTGTTTTCGAAAAACGAGATGAAGGAGCTGCCGCCACCGGAGCCGCTAGAAATTACCCTCGCAGACAGCGATGAGGTGTGCGCCCACCCCCCGCGAAGGAACCCCCCTCTTTCCCCTTTATTCTCCTATTAACCTCGAGCACATGCATCGGCAAACATGACATGACAACTGATTGTGTGTCCCTACTGTTGTGTCATTCTACTTCTACTGTTACAACGGGCATTACCCCTGCGCCGCAAAACGCAAAACTTCCAAACCAAACCATACTCACACACGCACACACATATACACACACACACACACACACACGCGCGCACACACACACACACACACATACACGCACACTCTCGAGCCAGTTTCAGCCGCATCTCCCTGCCCCCTCCTTCACACACATATATACACACGCACGCGCGCGCACGTTCTTATGCTAAGATGTGCGTGGCTTCGTTGCTGTTAGGTGGCGCCGTGCGGGACGGTCTCAGCGATTCTGGAGGGGCAGATTGTGGTGCAGGCACCGCTGGACTCGCGGGCGCTTGCAGAGGGGTGCGTTCACAGTGGGAGCCACAACTGTCGCAAATTGGCACCCCGGATGTTCGTTCGCTTGCGGGTATTTTTTCTGCAGGAACGCATTCCTCTTTTGATGGTCTCTGGTTGCCACGGCATGGTGCGTTGCTGATGGAGATGCACTGTGGGGTTGTGGCAGCTCTGTCCTGGTGCTACCAGACAGGACGCCAGTCGGGCGCATCGAAGAGGTGTTTGGGCCGGTGCAACAGCCATTTTACATTTTTCGATATGCGGGGAAAGAAACGAAGCAGCCGGCAACACTCAAGGTCGGTGCTGAGATCTGCTCCGTCGTCGGCCATTCCACCTTTGTGGTGCAGGAACAGCTGGTGAGCAGTCCCCTGCCTATGATATCTCTGAAAATTGAGCTTGCACCTGATATTAGTCCTGGCTGAAACCTGACAATTTGATAGGGCGTACTGTTTAACTTGTGCGTGTGTGTGTGTGTGTGTGTGTGTGTGTGTGTGTGTGTGTGTGTGCGCGCGCTGACTGCGCCTTTCTATACTCATAGTACGTGAAAGGGTACGACAATTCAGGGAGAGACGACGAAGAGACGGAGGCGGTGGACTTTTCGGACGACGAGCAAGAGGCGGAGTACAAGAAGGGGCTGAAGCAGAAGAAGCGTAAGGGCGGGCGCGGCGTTGGCGGGCGGGCGAACGATCTGGATGTCGCTCAAGCGGCCATCGATGGTGACGGTGGTGGGGGGGCTGGCAGTGCTCAGAAGCAGCAGCAGCGGCCTCCTGCGCGCAGGCAACATAATCAAGCGGGCGGCCGCGGGGGAGGCGGGAGAGGTAATTCACCCCCCTTTCTTCGCATTCCGAAGCACACACACACACACACACACACACACACACACACACATACAGTCTCTCTCGCTCTCACACACACACACACACACACACACTTTCACACACACACACACACACACACACATTCACACACAGGCACAGACACACATTCACACTCACACACACCCCCATTTAGACGCGGATACACACATTGGCATGCACATGAATTAAGGCTTATCATATTTTGGAGGAGAAATGCCGAGGACAGATGTGAGAGGTTGATGATGGAGAGAGAGATGAGGATAAATTGTGGAGGAGAGATGAGTGAAATGGTGATTTCGAAAGTCTTATATCGAGTGCTTGCGTAGGTGAAACTTCATGAAAGAACGAAGAAATAATCAGTAGTTGAACAATTGAATGAGTGCATACTTATTGTATATTTCCCCATACATTACACTAAAATTCAGTGTATTAAATAACATACATAGGAACGCATTCCAACACATTACGTTGTGTTGGGTTAATTTGTATTTCACTTTATATCATGCCGATGCATGTCATTTCTTGCCATATATCTAAACCCTGCATGTTTCGGGTTTGATGGTTGTTTTTGCACTTAGGTTCGTTAAGCATTTGTCAGCAACACAATGACTCTCATTTTATTATGAACCATGAAGTAATAAGTGCTATCAGTGGTTGTGAGCAACAGCACACTGGGAAACGGTCTTATCAAAAGTAGAATGAGACAGCAACCACTGGTGGAGTTTGCTGAAGCTTGAGTTACAAAGTTGATAGATTGCAATGCTCCTATTTTGATTAAAATGTAGATTGTGGATAATGGCTATGTAGCTTCACTCTGTATTTTACAAGTCATTGAACTTTGCATCTTGAGCTGTCCACCTGTGATTCTGGCGCGTTCAGTCGGAATCAACTACACCCAGGACACAAGTGTGTCAACGGCTAGTATTGTCGATCTCACGGTGCATATATGTGTGTGTGTCAGTTCAGTGTGTTTACGGATTGTTCACACACCGCAGAAATTTTCCGTATCATCGCAAAAGGCTGACAAACTGACTACTTGTGTATCTGCAGGCGGTGCGGGGGCGCATTCTGGGGGCCACCAGATGGAGCAAGGGGGCGGCGGGCATCAGCAGGGTCAGATGGGCGGTGGGCATCACCAGGGTCAGATGGGTGGTGGGTATGGGGGCGCTTTCCCTGGCGCGCCCTATGGGATGATGATGCCTCCACAGATGGGCGGGGTGCCGCCCTACATGATGGCGCAGCAGCAGATGATGATGGCTCAGCAGCAGCAGCAGCAGCAGCAGCAGATGGGCTTCCCCCCGAGCGCTTTTCAGATGGGGATGGGTGGGATGGGGATGGCTTCGCCGGGGTATGGGATGTATATGCCGCAGGCGATGGGTATGATGCCCAGCGGCAACATGATGATGCCGCAGCAGCAGCAGCAGCAGCAGCAGCAGCCACCGGACGGCATTGGGTACGGGAACCAAGAGCAGGCGGGGGGGATGTACCCACAGCAGCAGCACCCATACAACCAACAGAAGTACAATCAACACCCGCGGTAGCACTGTAGCCGGCGGACCGCGCATCCCGGGGGGCTTCGACTCTTCAGCGGCATTCGATGGGGGTGAATCCATGGTCGAGAGGACAAAGCGCTTACTTGAAAGGCATACGCGTGTGACAGGTTTGCATGGAGGTTTGACTCGACGTGCGTTGTGACCGGTCAATGTTGTTTTATTGCGGGCAAGTGTTGTGATGAAAGCGGTTGGTAGCACATGTGCTCGTTCTGTCTGTCAACGCATGTGAAAGGCGTTCTTGTCTGTTCTGGTGCTGGTATCGTCAGTAATGCATCAGAGCTTTGAGCCTGACTACTTCGTCGACGTTTTTTGCGGGGGTAGTGCATGTTGGGTGTCGACTGTTAACCAGAGCAGGTAGAGTGGTATCGTGGAGTGTGAGCATTCGCAGTGAAGACCGAATAACGACAATTACACAGATTGTACCAAAGGAGAGCGCCAAAAGGGGTAAGGGTCAGGGTCTCAGGGAGAGTTTCAGGATCGTCCTGTTGCAAGGGCCGCGTGTGAGACTAAGGCGCCAGACGGTGGCAAGACATACAATTGGCATAATGTCAGCCGATATCGACAAAACAATTCAAGCCTGTAGTATGGCAATGGAAATGCATGTCACACCGTTCCTTTGATATTTTCCATTACCTGAACTTTTATAAATAAGAAAAAAACTGGTCTTAGCCCTTACAAGTGCACCCAAAATGACCACAGCCGGGCATGAAAGGTGCTAACCGGTAGAGGAAGGAGGAACTGGGAAAGGAACGATAGGATGAAGGGAAGTTCCCGGTCCCCATTCCTCCGGTAATGTGGTAGTGCTCCGTGTAATGTAATCTATAGGAAGGAAAGTCCGGAGCCTGTAACAGTGAAACCGGGCTCGTGATTGTTAGCCGGAAACGCAACAGACGAGGTGAAACGTGCGAATACGAAGTCCGCAGTACGGCGTCACTCGCCATCTCGCATAACAGCAGACTCGTACGTGCCGAGCAAAATAACAGTTGTGTTGGTATCATCTCATCATCATTATTAATTAGGTTGACTCGTTTCTGCGCGACGTAGCAGAAAGCTGGAAGTATGGTAAAGATGCGATAACAATAACGTGAAGTGACTGCTATGTACATTTTTCCCGGTTCGTGGGTGCTGCTTGACTTTGCTGCTACGCTACTCACTTTCCGATACTCAAACTGAACCTTGCTGGAATAGCAATCGACGCAAATTTTTACACGCAAAGCCCCTCGTCATCCGGGGCTTAACCTACTGCTACCCAAGGCATCCTGTAAAGCGATAGAAGTTAGGAACGTGCATTATCATTCCTGCGCTCCTCTATTCGCGTTTATCGAACTTTTTCTTCTGCTCCTCTGACCAAAAGTACCTCAATACGGGCCGGACGTCGGGAGCCAGCAGCGCGAGCACAGCGATGAGGCAGAGCCGTGCAAGCTCCCAATCCCTACTGCTTACGTCGTCGTAGCTTCGCACGTGAATACCGTTATCCGGCTGCGGCACGAAGTTGTACAGTCTGTCGTCGAACAGCACCACCCGGTGCGGGAGCTGGCCGCCGAGCCCCGGCACCATCCGGAGGTCCTTCCCCACAGCCGCGAGCGGATCGTACTCAATATGGGGGACGATGTCGCGATGGATAACGGACGTAAATATGGTTTCGTCAGGATCGAGCCGCTCGAGGATGTTCCGGGTGTAGCTTTCCTGCGCGGCGGTGAATACGTGTTGCGTCGCGAAGAGTCCCACGAGCTTCAGGGCGGAGCGCGCGCCGGGGCGCCAGCACGTTCGCGTGTTATTGGGGCCGCCATCGCAAGGGAAGTCGTCGTCGTACTGATCGAAATACGAGTCGGGGGTACGCCCGGCGGCGGCCGTGGCTGTTCGGCCCTCGTGCAGTGGCGTCAGGGAGAGGAGCAAGGTGTGGTCTGCGCATCAGGGATGGAAGAGCGGTCGTGGCGGGTGCCAGAGGTATCCACCGTCGAATAAATACAAATCAAAATAAAGCGAAATATAATGAGGAGGAAAAACCCCCACGGGCGTAAGTAAGCCTGAGGAACACGGAGGCGACAATAAAGAAATCAAATTATTCTTATGAAATAATCAGCTGCAACATAAATAAAGGGTCTCCATCTTTATATACGGGGACGCAAGATAATATATATTATTTAAGAAACATGAAATAAATAGCACAAGCGTGTGGGCGCGGGATATGGCGTCCGATCCGCGCACCGAGGTCCCAGCAGACACGCAGCGGGTTTGTGACTGCTTGATAGTATGCGTAAGCTGCCGCACTCCCACCCAGTAAGGCCGCCTGAAGATTGGCGTGCACGCGGAATAACATCGGAAAGTCGTAAAGTGGCGGATAAGGACTAGTGACCTGTTTTGAACAAGACTGCAGCCGACCCGGCTGTTTGTCGAAGTCTGCGAACGACGACGCTCGGATGATTATGTCTTCCCTCACCGGACGGATGCGTGTATGAACCCTCACCTTCTTCAGCAATATAATAGGCAGGCGGACTGGGTTTTGTTATTTATGGTATAATCTAATTATGATAAAATATTGTACAGGTAGGGTTCATTTCCATTTGATTTTATCATCTATTATAGGGTTTATGGTTTTGGGGTAATCCAGGAATATCTCAATAGATGGATAGCACCCAGGTATCAGTGCTGATGCTGTGGCATGCCTTCCCTTTTCCTCCTTTCTCCTTTTTGCTTGGCGGTCTCCGCTGCTTTTTCTTGTAATAAGTTGTTGAATGATAACATCAGAATAACACACACACACACACACACACACACACACACACACACACACACACACACACACACACACACACACACACACACACACACACACACACACACACACACACACACACACACAGTCACTACGGGTAATTTGATTCTGGGTAAAAGCTAACATAATTACAATTATAATAAACTTTTGCTTGCCTTAAATGGTTCTTGCTTGTTTAATATGTCGACACCTCTTTTGGAAGCAGACATATGGAATTGCACGCATAACTAGGGTAGACGCGCGGGCAGAAAAGTGAAGGGAAAGAGTGGTAACAAGACAACGAAAATGTGTACAACTTTCGGCAATGGCTGAACCACACAAGAAGTTCCACGCAATGGTGGTGGGAAAGTAGAACGTCGAGGCTAGAAAGACGACAAGCGGCGCCGCATTGCCCCCTCACATGCGGCGCGGGGAAACACGACGACGTTGCCGACCCATGCATGGCGCGGGTGAAGAAGGTCGTCTTGGCATGTGAGAGCGACTCAACATCAAAAAAGCGGCCTCCACATAGTACATGCTTTCCGCGGCGGTATACAGACTACCCGCACAAGACGCTGATTGTCCCTATGAAAGACGCGCACGTACGGCCACTGAAGCCTCCCACCGCCAAAAGGGCCATTAACTTTCCTACATGCACCTCTTTGATGACGCGGTAGCGTGCTTGGCCCTCCCGATCAATAATTCCGTTTCGTGTCCTCCGAGCGCGCCAAAATCCGCGACCAAAAGTGAAATAATTGCGCGTTCGTCGCGAGGCGCGATTCCGCACCCCCTCCGAGTGCGGGCACGGTTCACGAGCGTACATTTTACGAGTCATACTTGCCATACTTAGTTTTCACCGCGCGACAAAGAGCGGCCGTGTGATGAGACATGGGGGAAGTGTCGGTTTATCGCATCTTATATATAAAGCGTCTAGCCTCGCGGATGCCACAGCAGTTCAAAAGTTATTGTGTGCATGTACTGATGTAAGGATCCTTACAATTTCGCCGTAGTTGACGTTGCTCATGGTGACAACGTCTTGCGCGAGTTGTCTGCCTTTGCGAGTGGCCGCTTCTTGCTCTTTTGAGGTATATTCGGCTGCCACGCCTCTCCTCACCCGCGTGACGTGTGTTAATAATAGGCCGCAAGCATCTTCGCGTTTCCTCACGCGGCACGTGAGGCACCTCTCGACGTCTCGCGATGTACTCCTTTCCACCGCCATTGTGTGCGATTTTTCATGCTTTGCCGCATGTATTCCTTGCAATCCCTACTATCCTATATTTCGCCATTTCGGTTGCCCTGTCCTTGCCTTCGTGACTCTCTTGTGTTTTCTTGTCCGCGTGTCTTGGTATTGCTTGTGATTCAATTGCGCATTTAATTATCACCTGACGCTTGTCGTTTCTCGGAACATCATCCGTATCTTTTGCAATCTTGATGAACTTTATTATACCGGACAAATGCGTGGCACATATTAGAGACAAATCATATCACCCACACACATCACTAAATTGGCACACCATATATCGTCAACCCCAAGCCAAGGAATGTGATACTTCACATGAGTATTCCCACCCATGCTTATGCGCCGCATTTGTAGTATTGAATTCAACGAAGTTGTTATTGGTATTGGACACATATTATCAAGATACAGCAAGCACATGCAACTAGCTAGTGGGGCACGTAGACCATCAAATTTTAGGGAATCAATTCAATGGGATTAGGCACTCGTGGCAGTGGTCCCGGTTCCTCCTCTCCCCAAAGTCGCTCTTGGTTTTCTCGGCTTGCTACATCAATTTCGTTAGATTGTGTGGCAGGACGGTAGTAGAGAACTAGACAAGGGGAACTAGACAGTAGGGAACCGGACCCGTGGCTAGACAGTGTACCCCAAACCGGTAAGTTAAGAGGGTATAGCAACAACACGGGAAAGGGGATGCACGCCCGTAGCCCCGCCAGCGCATTGCAAATTACAAGCTATACATATATAGCTACGCCCAATGGCGGCTAAAGGCAAAGAACCGTGTTAGGTGGCCTATGTCCCACTAACATGCGGACATCGATAAACGCGACCATGCCGTAGTGCTGGAAGAAGCTCTAAGGAGCAAAACATGGGTAAGGCGTCCATAAAGGAGGTCACAACGTATGATCGCAAAGCATAGGGCAACGCCATAGGTAGTGTTGGGTGCTGCTGACATATTTCGTGACAACAAGAAAATGGCGTCAAGAAATTCTGTGGCTGAACGCGATTTGCTTGCGTGCAAAATAAACATAGGAAATTCAAGGAAACGTAGAAATGCATGCCTATGCTCAAATATGGCCTCAAGGGGGGGGGGGGGGGCAAGAAGCGAAAGATGGGTAATGTTAGTAGCAATTGACGATTGCAATAAGGGGGAACTTCCAAGTTCTGCAAATAATGTTACGACAGAAGCTGAAAGGCCGTCCTCGACAAGCAGCAAGGGGGCGAGACGGCGGGACGTGATAAAAAGTGGGGCGGGTCGCGATCGGAAAGAGCTAAAGAACTGATTACCATACTCTTGCTCGTCACAATGAAGCTTTGCGGGGCTCGCGTGAGAGAAAACGTTGTAGCTCGATGAGGCTTAGTAGTCGAAAGGGGAGGTGTTATCCCTATTAAGTGAAAATTCACGATGGGTGTCAAGCCAGAGAGGGTGATTAGAGTACCGACTCCGAATTGAGGAGGAGCGCTGCGGTCGCTACCACTAGATACCTTATAGTAGTGGGGTAGCGACCACATCTGAATGACACTGCATTTCATCCATTATGCCAAGAAACCGGAGTCTCCTCGTTTAAAATCCTTAGAGAGGAAACCCTCGTGCCTCTTGTCTACTACGGTCGGACAGGTGGGTGATGGCGTGCTATCATTCATATGCGCGTTTCGCTTTCTTGAGTGGGATCAACAATTAAGATTTTTTTACAAGAAAAAGCAGCGGAGGCCACCAAGCAAAAAATAGAAAAGAGATAAAACCTAACTAAGCCCGAGGAACATGAAGGCATGCCACATTGTCAACACTGCCCTCCTGAAAAGCGTCGCGGAGATAATAGGAACCCAGAGTGCCAAGAAGAGCAGCAGAAAGACGTTGCATGAATTCACGTCGCACATTACCCAAAAAACCGCCGAAAAGGAACATGTAATAAGTAGATCGACGAACAAAATGATGCACACGGACATAATAACTGTCAGAGCGCAAGGAGCGAGAGTCCGCAACACCCATGCCATGGAAGCGACGAACATCCACCAAAATAGCCAGGCGATCAACCAACTCAGCCGCCATCGGCGCCGACCGGCCCCCATCCTCCATGGCGAAGGATAGTAGTCATGGATCGACTGAACCGAAGGCGTGCCAAGCAAAGCAAAAGTGCGGAGGTCCGCATCAAGTTTGCAATGCTGACCTCCCAATGCAAGGTTGCCATGTAGTGGGAGACGAGCACCTATAATACGAGGAGCATTGGTGTTTGTGCGAGCACTTGTAACCGTCACATCAACAACAAGATGACGGTGCGGAGCCATGAAGTCTAACCAAACCACAATCATTATTCAGACAAACAAGCAAAAATAAATTAAAGTCGATACTACTACAATCTATTACATATAATAATACGACAATTCAACCACTAGCTAATGTACAGGCTCGCCACAAACACATGTCTTTTCTCTGACGCAACCGTCCATCATCATCCCAAATATAACAACACATAGCGAAGATGGTGGAGCTTCTTCCTCCTAAATCGAGTATCACAAGCGCGTAGTCGCACATGGGAAGCCGCTATATATTAGTATCCTTGTCGCTGCATGGTCGTGAGGTTGTCGACTCGAGGCGGCTTCAACGTCGGCGCCGCGCCGATCATCCGATTCGTGTAGTTTTGCGCCTGTCGAGTGCCCAACAGCCCCTTCTCCCCTAACGCCACCGTCAACTGCAACGCGGGCAAGTCAAGCTCGTCAAATCGGTATCAACACCGCAACCACCCATACCGCTAACAAAAGGAATACACGTCAAGTACCAACAACTGGTACCGACATGCCCGATGTTTGGCAATTTACTAAGGAAAGGACCATTAACACTTCATTACTTATTATTGATACTGAAACACTGTCGGTCGAAAAAAATCCTCTGAAATGATTTGTAAGACCAAAGGCTTGGATGATTGTGAAACTAGCATTTGTTAAAACAACCATACTGGATTATACATAAAACATTTCAAATGTTACAACTATAAGCCAAAATATTAGAAACCGTAAACTGATTTACATTTACCCTACTTGTCACCGCCAAAGACGGGCGTCACGTGCAACCCTTGGATCGTAAGACCCTGCGCATTTCAAGCCAAAAACCCTATTCCGAGAAACCTAAAATACTGCAGTCGTTTTCAGACACACAGTTATATAGGAAAATATATGAACCGGATACGTGTTGGCGTCTCTCATTTTTTATCTGCATATAAATGCAAATAAATATCGTATACTAAGGAAATATCAATAATGCCGTATAAATTTGCAAAGAAGCAGTCGGCAAAAAGCGACTTAGCATATCGTTCACCACTACCGCGCGACAGCAACGACAGCAACGACAGAGAAAAGGGACGGACGCACCTTGAACCGCGGGTCTCGGAAGAGGTGGTCGTCCGTGAAGCCGTTGGCGCGCGCAAAGACGGCGGGTGCGGAGGTGTCTTCGGCTGCGGAGGAAGTAGTCGGCTGGAGGAGTCGCTGCGGGTCTCGTTCCGCCTCGACCGCCACTTGCGCCCGCAGCGCCGCGAGTCGGCTCTCCGTCTCCGCCGCCTCCGCCGCAGCTTCCGCCGCCTTCCGCTCCTGCGCCTCCAGTTTCATCTCCCAAAGTACTGCGCGGTAGTCGACGCGCTCGCGGTTTATTTCCGACTCGGCTTCGGCGCGGGCCGCTGCCTCCGCCGCGCGCGCCTCCTCCTCGACCCGCTCCACCTCCGCCAACCGCTGATTTTCCTCCCTAAACCGAGGAGCGACACAGCGGAAACCAAGCAGTAGACAGACAAATCAGCCAAGCCGTCAATTTCCCGCGTTGCTTCATCTCCATTCATTCTTGGGTGGCTTCTCACCCGTTCCGTAAGTGAAAATTTTCTTACAAGAAAAAGCAGTGGAGGCCACCAAGCAAAAAGAAGAAAAGAGGGGGAAAAAACAACCTAAGCCCGAGGAACAGGCATGCCACAGCGTCGGCACTGCCCTCATGCAAAGCGTCGCCCCTTCTGTAAGTAATTTCATTACAAAAAGCAATCCGCATAATTCATACAGGCACGTACGCGCACGGACAGAAGACACGACATAAATATTTAAGGATTTAGGGTTTAAGCCCTAGACAATAAACACCCGACAATAACCATTTTTTGAAAAGATGTACATTTTGTAAAGGAAAGAATCGATGCTGAAATATATGTATTTACAGGAAACATTAAGGAGACTACAGTTTTTATTTGAGAGATTCATAGAATGAATGGAAGAACAAAAAAAGAGGAAAGCAATGGATCGATAAAAAATTTCAATAAAGCGCACAGATATACGCACGCGCAAGTACTGACAAAAAATGAAAGGAAAGGCAAAGGGACGAATAGGAAAAACACGAGAAAAACAACGAACAGAACACGGATTACTAAAAGAGGAGGCATAGATAAGGGGGAAAAAACAGGAAGAAGCGTATAATACAATGTTAGCCATGAATTTCTTACAAGAAAGAGCAGTGGAGACAACCAAGCAAAATGGAAAAGCCGTAAACAATGTTATAATACAATGTTAATGAAAAAAATGGGAGCACATTTCGCTATTGTAATGAATACCTCTAGTGACACTGCGGCATGATTCGATTGCACTTTCGGAACATTCGTGTGAAAGGGGACGGAAATGGCCGTAATCAATATCGAAAAAATAAAAGAAAACAGCGCATATAAACCAATAGAAGGGAAAAAGCAAAGGCAAGTGAAATGATTAGGCAAACAGCGTGTAAAGCCATTTTAACTCGCCCAGACTCATTTGGGATTTATCTTCGCTGCCGTTACAAATTTACCTAATAATAAACAAAACGAAAAAAATTATTATACTCGCAGCACGGCCCCATAATAATAGGCTGAGGCAGCTGCGCACCTATACTGACAGATGAGCTGCTTTTTGTGCTCCATCTCTTTCTGCCGCTGCGCCTCCCGTTGCGCCGCCCGCTCCGCTTCCGCTGCCTGCGCGGCCGCCGCCTCCTCCGCAGCCGCCGCATCCGCTGCCGCCCTGCAACGAAACAAAGCAGGCCAGAATTCTTATCAGCACGGGGAAAGAAATGCAGCATAACCTAAATGCACACCAAAAGGACATAAAATACGCAAACACAGGCTGTGATCCGGCTCTGAATATGTACTAAATGCAGGCGCAAAACATCATATAAAATTAGTGAGTGAGTGATCGTGCGCGCGCATGTATGTGTTAGTCTATGAGATAATGTAAATTGTGTGTGTGTGTGTGTGTGTGTGTGTGTGTGTGTGTGTGTGTGTGTGTGTGTGTGTGTGTGTGTGTGTGTGTGTGTGTGTGTGTTAATATGGGAATTAATGTAAAATATGTATGTGTGTAAGTTAGTCTGTGTGTGGCAATGGTGAACAACAGTCACAGGGGTTTCAGTGAGCTTCATACAGCGTCCACTGGCGTCGGAATAATGTAAAAAACGCAGTTAGGGTGACAGATAGGGTTTCCAATGTTGATAAGGAAAATAAAGTGCTAGGCCAAGCACCCACTTTGCCCGCTGCAGCTCCGCCAGCTCCGCGCGAAGTGAGCCCTGCGCCGCCTCCCACTTCAACACCTCCGCGGCGCTGCTCGCCTGCGTGGCCTCCAGCCGCGCGGACCGCTCCAACATCCCCTTCACCGTCGCCAGCAGCGCCTTCCTCTCGCGCAGCCACGCCTCGCGGAGCGTCTTTCGACGGTCGAGCATCAGCTTCCGCTGGATGAACCTGCGCAATGAGCGGGCGTAGACAGTGCGTGGTTGGTGAGAGATATAAACAAAAAGGAAATATATGGAAGTGAGAAGGGTGTGATAAGGAAATGAAAGGATAGGGCTATAATTGTAGTGAGAAAGAATATGAAATGAAAGAAAATTATAAAGAAAGTATGAAAAGAAAATTTATGGAAGACTAAAAGAAACACGGAAAGGCGTTTGGTTGGGAATTTAAGCGGTGCAATTAATAAAACTCGGCTTGGCAAACCCTGAATACTCGATCTAACAACAACAGCAGTGAAACCCAAATATTACCCTAATCTTAAACCTATCTCCGCACTAACCAGAAATATAGAATACAAAATAAAACGACGGAGATATTCTCAGTCATAAAGCTGTCAGTGAAAGGAATCTGAATACCTGAAACCCTTCATTGCCCATGCTCAATATTCAAAGCAGAAAAAAACTGTAGGGCTTGCAGAGGAAACCTGAGATGGCGCGGGACAGTGCAACAAAACAACTTTGAAGGGGGGAAGGGGGGACGGACACACCACTCGTCGTGCTCCATGAGCTCTTTCATGCTGCGCCCCGGGAACATCAGCGCGATTCGCTTGAGGTACGCTTCTCGACCGCCGCCGCCCTCCGCCGCCACCACCGCCTCCGCGCGCTCCCGCACAAACGCCGAGTGCTCCTCCGCCGGCCAACCGCCAGTGGGGCGGTGCAGCCCCTGCGTGGAACCACGACAAGCAGCGGAAGAAGGGGCGGGGGGGGGAGGGGGTGAGGCACCACACTCAAGGTAGCGTCTGTGAGAAAGCGCGTATCCCATGAATGAATTACTTAGGGTTTAGAGTGAACATGTTTGGGTTATAGTGTGATAAACACATACCCTAGAAAGGCGCAGTTGCGCGACGCGGGGTTGGTAGAGAGGGCAGGAAGGGTGCGTGTGATGCAGCGATCGTGATGATCCGCATATTGGTGGATAGGTCAGAGGGGCGAGGTTCGTATGTAAGTAAGGAAGAGTTTTAGGCTAAAAACCCTAAACCGGCGCATCCCCAGCGGCATAGCCAGATGGGCAGCAATAGGAAGCAAGGCAGGAGGGAGGAGATAACGTAAGCTTCCAAAAGTCGTAACGTTTTCTTTCTGTGAATGGACCCGATTAATCACTTGAACACAAAGGTTTACAGGAACGACCTTGAGAAAGTAGGGTTTCAAATCCTATGTCTCAAAACCCAACGCGCATTACCTGGAAACATGCACGAGTGCACAGGCCAAATGATGTTACGCAGTGATACACCGGGTAGGGGTTAGACGAAGGAAGGGGGGGGGGGGGGTGTTAGACAAGGGATAAAATGTGCGAGGAACGGGTATTTTGGAAAAAGGTTATTCGAGCAAATATTCTGTAAATTTGATGTGTTTCTAAAAAGCAATATACAGTCATGTCATGAATAAAACAAATGCTCCCCCCCCCCCCCCCCCCCCCCCCCCCCCCCGTTTCTCCCATATTCCACTGAGATAGATAAAAATGTGCAGCCTCCAAACCCAAATATCCGCCCCCGGCTCGCTCACCTCCTCCGAGGTATTAAATTGCATTTGCCAGTTATCCATGCGCGCGCCGTATTTGGCCTCCAGCGCCTGACACGCCTCCCTCGCTTGCGTTCTGAGGGGAGTCGGCAACACAAGGGGAAAGATGAGCAGGGGGTGGAGTTGCCAAAGTGGCCATCGGTCATCAGATAATAGCAGAAAGCAAATCACGGATTTCGCATAAGGGTTACTCGAGATGTATATTTGAAATGATGGTGTGGGAATTATGCTGTCAACATCCCCACACCACACCCGCACCACACCCCCGCGAGCAGTACCCCTCTCCTTTCCGGCTTCCCCTGATGAATGGAATTACAGTAATACCTAAAGAGCACCCCCTTTTACACACGCACACGAACAATATCACACACACACACACACACACACACACACACACACACACTCTCTCTCTCTCTCTCTCACCTCCCCCTCATATACATGCACACACACACAAATATTTCCGATGCATCGCACACTGACTGCGACTTGCTTTGCGCTCAACGGAATTTCAAAACCACGAGTGAAGCCAAAGCCGCGCTGTTTCTCCCCAAAACAATAACTGGGATTGCAACTAGAAAATAATGGGCGAGCCAAAAATAAACCAAGTAATGAAAACCGGAACTAGAAAGGAAAAAACGGATAAAAACAAAATTATCTACAATTTAAACGTGAGACATGCATGCGCGCCCCCCCTCCCCCCTCCTAAGAAAATCAAGAAACGAACACAATGAAACAGAAAATAAATAAACTAAAAAGGAACGACCATGCGCTGGATTCTGACTATCTTCACGTCGCTTAGAGTAAGGGGCGACGGGGAAAAACAGACTACTGGGTGGTGTTGAAAGTGGAGTTTGCGCGGTAGAGGAGAGGAGAGAAAAGTTT
>JAPMLY010000535.1:0-27856 GCA_026401115.1 Tetraselmis chui
TTCCTCGATACCTGTGCTGCCGCGGTACGTAAGGATATATACGGGTACGAAACTATGTACATATACGGGTACGTAGTCCTGAAACGCCGCGCCGCTTTTCTTATTATTATTATTATTATTATTATTGGTGCGGATGAAAATAATGATCCGCTGACTCTCGTTCCTTGCGCTCTGACAGTTATGTCCGTATGCAACATTTTGTTCGTCAATCTACTTCTCTTCCGTTTCGGCGTTTTTTGGGGGATGTGCGACGAGAATTCATGCAACGTCTTTCTGCTGCTCTTCATGGCACTATGGGTTCTTATCTCCCTGACGCTTTTCAGGAGGGCAGTGCTGGTGCTGTGGCATGCCTTCCTGTTCCTCGGGCTTAGGTTTTTTCTTCCTTTCTTTCTTTTTCTTGCTTGGTGGCCTCCACTGCTTTCTCTTGTAAGAAATTTCTTTTAAAATAATGTACAGGTAGTGTGTGTACGTTCGAATAAGATTGAAAGGGCGGTACAGGGACATTTTAAATTTGAGCTGGTTTTCCCAAAACTTCGGAGAATTGATATTAATTCTCCTGCTTATGGGGACATTTCGAGGGTGTTCAGCCAATTTAAGGTTGTTTCCCAGCTTATACCCGAAACACCCCGTAGCATCCGGTAATCATGCGGTAATCAGACGACGGTATTTCCAATCTGAGCTTCTTTCCCAGCTTTAAGGTTCTTTTACCGGAATACTATATACTACCTACCCGTAAGTAAGGATTAAGTAATTTCCCGAAGCTTTACTGGAGAATTAAGGGGGCTTTTTTGGAATAATTCCGCATGAAAAGTTTTTACCTCGCGATGGTTATAATAACATCTGTTGATGCCCCATTGTGTACTTCTTCATTCTGATTACATGTTGGTAGCATGAGTAGTGCTTCTTGCGCCGCAGCACTACTCATGCTCGGGTGTCGCGTACTCAATCGTGTACCTCAATGGACAGTTACTTCCTCCAAGGTTCTCCGTCTCCGTGTACACCGTTGCCCCGTTCCTTCTTATCTCGACTCCCGGGGTGTATATCCGGCGGTGCCACTCGACACTAAACACCGGCGATACGTTGTAGGTGTCATCCACGATGGTCCACGTCAGACTACCAACGGCATATGCAAAAGTATTAATTCGATCAAAACTTTCATCAAACTTATATGGGTCCCATATGTCGGGAAAACATATATTTGTTGGTGTCACTCCTAGTGAACTCGATACTGGCGGGAAATTTACAAGCTTTATGCCATGTGATTAAGTCGCAACGTAGAACTCCCACTTCGTCGGCGTCGTGTAGCTTCTGGCCGGTTACGACCCCGCAGTGCTCCCGCATGCATCGATAAGTTCTACCCAAAAGTAGTAGGTCGTCCCGCCCGCGAGCCCGTCCACCGTGGCGACGCCATCCAAGTACCGTTTGATGCCGGTGGCGTGGTCTTTCGTCGACGATCTGAGAACCGCGGCGGTGACGTTGGTGTAATTTGTAGGGACCGTGTCGACAAGTGTTGCGGTAATGCCGTACCTCGGTTACGCCACTCGTTTTGGATTAGAGTAAGATTTTTCGATACACACGAGAATATTCGGAGCGTTCTTCTCTAGCCGGTTCATCTCCGCTGACAAAAGGTGGATGAAGTCGCCCTCCGACGCGTACTCGGCATCTTGGAAGTGGCGCAAAGTGCATTCTGTGTTGATGTCCCGGACCACCTCCCCGAACCGCGATGCTTAGTTGTCGTGGCGCTCCGCTTTGTTCGGCCAAGCCCGCTGCTCAACGCCGACACTAATCCGCTGAGTAGGGACAAACATCCGCTTACGATCGCGGGTACCCCTGTAGTAGCCGAAGGTTGTCCGATGCCGTACGTGAGGTTCAAGCAACCGACTCCGACGTTGAGCGCCACCGTCATGAAAAGCGACATATCAGCACGCCCCTTGAAGAGGGAGTACGCAGCATGATGCATGCGCTTGGGCTTTTCAACATGCGCACGCCACTTCTCTAGCAAATGGCTATCTACTTAAAAGGCAACGTCGCTTTCTCTCACATTTGTGGTCACCGGAGAAAAAGCGTCCCCGTCATTATGTCAACCCCGCTCACGTCAGTTTTTGTAATCACCCGGGGTAATTCACTGTGTTTCCGACGCTATTTTGTCGGATGCTCGTGGTGAAGGCGTGTAGGTAGTTCCACCGCGGGAGGTTCGGTCGGTTCGTCTCCGATAGCCGCAGATTTGTTTCGACGAGTAGCATTGTATGTTACTACGTGTTGAAGAGAGAAAGCGTGATGGTGACGCTGAAGGCGTCGGCGGAGCAGGCCTCGATCGAGCTCTCCGCCAGTTCCATGGGTGTACTATCCTCGTCAACGCCGAGAATGCCGCAGATTTCTTCAAACCCCTCTCGCGGCCTCTTGCGGAGGTCCCCGGGGAATTCCGCCGTCTCGAGTGTGTGACGGAAGGTCATTTTTCGTCGGGTATTTTGTACAAGGTGAGACAAATTACGTACGCCGTTATCTCGTTGTCGGCAAGGGATCTAAAGTGCACCGTTGTCCGTAGCTGGAGATCGATCTCACCCACGTTGTCAAGCGGTCGACTGATCGCAATTCCCACCGTGTCCGCATTAACCCCTTTCAAACTAAGCTTCTGGCCGATATAGCTCAACGCGTCTTGCACTCGTGAACCGAGAAGATATCCTAGGACGCTCATGCCTTGATAGGGGTCGTCGACGAATGCGTTGCTCGTGATTGAAAGCCCGCATGTTTGTGATCCGTAGAGGTAAATCAGAAGAGCAATGCGAGACCGCCACTTGCCACTTCGTGGCAATCCATCCGGAACGTGCGGAAATCGACGGGGACCCTTTCGTTTGGTCCGCGGACCATCGTCCACACGTAAAAGAAGGGGGAATACAAGCTTCGCTCGGGTTCCTCGACCCAGATAACGAGGTTGAAAATGTAGTCATTTATAAGACTCGTAGGTGTTTACGTAAACACACTCTTTATAATTTTTGTCAGGCCATGAAGGATGTAGAAAGACATATCTCCACAGAACATGCGAGAACAGTAACATGTTCTAGCGCACGTGTTGCTTTTGACGTTATCTGCAATTTTACAAAAAACACTTCCGCCACGATGAGACCGTAAACGAGCTAGAACTGAATCGTTGTTCGCCGTGTCCCAATTCTTGTAAGAAGTTTATTGTTGAATAGACGGAGAGCAAAACAATATTAAAAGCGGATCGGGCTCCAGGCCTTTAAGCCGGTGATCGGCGTGCACCACTCGAGTGCAAAGCGAACTTAGGGCTGTCCCTGGAAACCGGATCCATTTTGAAAGGCTGGGGTGCGAACGGTGAAAGAAAACCCTTCCCCGCTTGTGTGCTCTTGTGAGCTAACGACGATTCTGCGACGCCCGACCATTTGCTAGTATTGAATAAAATGTTTAGTACGCCACGTTCACGAGCCCGTCGGCCCCGATTACAATAAAGCTGTGAGAGTGGGAAAAGACGTCGACAAGAAGACTTTACGTGAGTTGCGCGTTGAACTTAATAGTGAAGTGAGATACCGATGTCAAAACGTCTACCTCCTTGTGCGCGAACATGCTTTTGTGGCTTTGACTCTCTACATCGCACCCAATGAGGCACTTCCCCTCTCTAACTGTCTAATCGGCAATAGTTTGTGGGCCAATGTGATCGATAGCAATGTAAGCGTGAAACGCTTTCATCACCTCTGCCCATGCTTCGGAGTTACTTACCGCGGGCTTCGATGGAGTAAGGCTGCCATTGATTGTGAACTGATATACCTCCCGATGTCGCCGATCGGATTGGCACGCTTCGTCAGGTATGGCTTAGCATCGTAACTCGATTCGTCCTTTCGGAACAAGGTAAAAGGGAACTTTAGCGACTTATACATGGAAAAAGAAGCCATGGACATCGATCCCGAGCCATTACTAGCAATGCAATGGTACTGGGAGTATGTGTTGAAGGAACGACGACACCGCCGTTGTTCATCGCCAAAAGTTCCCGGTCGATCATCGGGTCGAGATGAATTATTTCCGCCAAGTACTCCGCGTCCTTTACCACCCATGGCCGATTAGCGTCCAGGATTTTTTTCTGCTTGATCTCCGAGCGTGAGCTCAAGTGTAATGTAAGTTGTAGCCATCGCACCTACTAGGAGGTATTTCTGATGCATGCTCCCGACGACCGCGCTCATTAGCGGGATGCAAAACACACGAGACTGTTAGCACTAGCATCCCGTTGCATAGTACTTATGTACAAGGTAGCTATTTGTCATTCTAGTACTTAGTGATATGTTATTAGCGGTACTCTATTCCCTATTAGTGGCGGTCGGCCGGCCCTGCCGGTGCCTTCGCCGGCCGCCATCTCTCTCCTCTCACTTCTCTAGTCACCCAAGCCGGCCCCCCTGTGGGGCCGGCACGACCTCCGTGTAACTATCCGTTCCCAACTCTAACATGTTATGGGCCCTCCACCAAGTTACACTAGAGAAGAGCGTGTGTAAAGCGCTCGGCGCCACGCTAGTCCTACCTACTCCCACGTAAAAAAGAGTAGAGCGTGTGTAAAGCGCTCGGCGCCACGCTAGTAATTTATCGTCCCACCGACCCCACGCTTCGCCTTCGAGCTGGTTGTCCGCGACTGTCCTACCATCTCCCACGTAAAAGGAGAAGAGCGTGTGTAAAGTGCCCGGCGCCACGTTCGCCCCACCCAGCTTTCAGTCTCACCTAGCCTTTCAGTACTTTAATTAGTATTATTATTGTTATTGTTTTTTCCCGAGGCAAATGCCGCAACGCTCACCTTACTTAGCGAGGAGCTTAACTTTCCCACGGCGAAAAGGGGGAGTCCACACGAGCGCCCGTCTATGTTTTTTGCGTGCCTACACGCTCCTAACGGCCTTGTTGGCTGTGCTTCTTCCTCGCCGGTCGCTCTCATGCGTCGGCTAATTCCCTCGTGGACGGTTTTTCCCGCTACATGTCAGAATAGTACATTACGCATTACATTCGGAACTGCTTCATATCGGCAACTCGTCGGTAGCGGCACGTTCTTGTGAGCGCATGTCGCTACACCTACCCGGCCGGAGACACACGCTACAAGCACTACACCTTCTACCAAGATGACACCTTCCTCAACGCAAGCTAGGACGACGTCAAGAGTTCAAGACCTCGACTACCTTGAGGGGGGGTGTTAGCACTAGCATCCCGTTGCATAGTACTTAAGTACAAGGTAGCTATTTGTCATTCTAGTACTTAGTGATATGCTATTAGCGGTACTCTATTCCCTATTAGTGGCTGTCGGCCGGCCCTGCCGGTGCCTTCGCCGGCCGCCATCTCTCTCCTCTCACTTCTCTAGTCACCCAAGCCGGCCCCCCTGTGGGGCCGGCACGACCTCCGTGTAACTATCCGTTCCCAACTCTAACAGAGACGGTCGCGTCACCATTCACTTTTTGATTGAAGCCCTCCGCAATCGTACCTGCCATACGCCACGTCGTTTGCGTCCCCCGATACGTCAAGAAGTACGTGATACATAGCATTGTACTCCTCGATGTACTTAAACACAGCCCCCCCGGCCCCACCGGACGCGGACGCCTTTAGCGAGCGGATAACCGCATTCGCCGAGTTGTCAAGTTTCAGCTTGTTTGCCGCCGTGCCATTGACATTTTGCAACCGGAACTTGAGGTAGCTATGGCGTGTATTCAAATATTGGCCTTGATTCCCAGTGGGAAGAACGAAGTCATCGTGTTTCTAGGATTGAACCCGGACGTTCTATTTTTCGGAAAAAACATGAACCCTTTATTTGGCGGCGGGTGCACCTTTGGGCTTATTTCTGTACACAAACGAGTTACTGAGAGAGCTACGGCTTTCGTTTTGCATTATGTTGTTTAAAGTATCGTGTCAGAAAAGAATGCTAGCCTCTCGAAAGTTTCGAGCCGGGGCGTCGTACTTCTCCGTACGCCGTTCGTATAGCTCCTACATGCTTCTTCATGCTGTTAATATTGTGTGCCCCCGTATTCAGAGCTCCTTCAACACCTCCGGCGAATCCGCTTATCCCGCTAGCAATCGCTCCTGCAAATGGTATACCGGCGCCTAAAACACGATTGAAGGCAGCGATTGGTGCAGCCGCGGAGAGCATTCATCCACCGAGCTTGCTACCGACGACGTGAACGTTGTGGGCCGCTTTTTGTCCGAGACTGCGTAGATTATGAAGCTTTTCGCCAATTAAGCGTCCGAATTTCATTTACGCGTGTGTGCTACATGTTCACACCTTTTGTTTCACATGCAGGCTTCCCCTTTGCCACATAATCGTCGATATACTTTGCGATCTTTTACTTACCCGCCCGCAACATATTTCGAGGTATTTCGATTCCTAATTCCTCCGCCAACCCTAGGAGGTTTATGTTGTCATGGTTGTAGAAGGTTTAACTTACTGTTCCATTGACTCTTAACGGCTCCGAGAGAGACGCTCGCAGGTCCTTATGAGTGAGCCTACACACGATGAAGATGGTTGTTAATACTTTCCTTTCTTACATCCGGCATTATCGACCGGGGAAAGTACTAGCGAAGTACAGATTTTCTACACTTTCAAGCCCTATGAGAGCTGTCACCGCCGCCCCCACGAGAGTGACGACACTCCCCACCAACCCGCACTCCAGCTCCACCACGCCGATCGCCAACACCTACTCCGGCTCTCTCACGACTCCAACAACTTTTTGGACTCCTCCTCTCGGTGGCCGAGCTTTCGCGGCCCTCGCATGCCCAGTACCGCCTCGATCCGCATATTTTTGTCGCTCCCCGGACGCTCCCCGGCGAGCAGCTCGCCCCTCGAGGACACACTCATACCAACACGCATCATTACCAGGTCTTGCTCCAATAGCCCTCTACTCTCGCCCAGATCTGCATACCCCCAAGAGACACTACCTGCCCGACTTAGACCCTCAATGGAGCAATTGATGGACAACGCGCGCTCCCTCAATCGAGTTTCCAAACTCACATGCATCCGATCGCGCCTACCCTCGACATGGCTCTCACCATCGTCGCCTCGACTCGAACTAGTCTCAGCGCAATACGCCCTATGCTTTGTCCACGCCCTAGAAGACACTTTTTCTAGCCTTCCCTATGAGGGACATGTTCGCCTACTTCACTGTGAACGGTAAGGCCCCCCTACGCACTACGCTGCTCAACTACACCCTTACAGTCGATCGACAACTCTACATATGGCCGACACCCGAAAGGTGGTCCTCCGCCTTACCTCCCCCTTTCCCCTCCTGCACGCTACTACCCTTCAGAAAATAAGCATCCCCTTGATGCTCGACCCCATCAACTCCCGGTTTCTTCGTATCTACCGGGTACCCCGACCCACGTTGGAGGAAGGCGAAGTCCCTCCCCCCCGAGCCTATCCCACACACCAAAGCCGCGATCAATTGCACCGACCTCGCGACCGGCTTAGTCGCGGCAGCTACGTGGACTTCCAGTGGGATATCCCTCCCAAAAAGTCGCGCCCCGCGAGACACCACCATATTACGGAACGCGACAAGTTTATCTTCGCTACGGTAGCTCTCTACGCCCACGGAGCGAGCCTTCTAGGTGGCTACGGCCCAACACAGTATATGGTCGAATGGGCCCCGGAACACCTCACGGATTGGGCCTCCAATTACAGCTTGACGACGGCTTCCGCCTCATCTCCTCCACCCCCACTTCGGTATGCCTCCCCACCCCCTCCCCCTCCCTTTCAATTTTCTCTATCTGCCATGACCCCCTCCTTCCTAGACCCCACTTCACCATGCATTACTTGTCCACACTTTGCCGTCCACTCCCGATACAGTCCAGCTCAAGGAACCGCCACGTGGCAATGCGACCAGTGCGGCCAAGGCCAGAAACACGACCTCGCACGCCTACACGAGGTCAAGTGGGCTCCATGCCTTCAACTCCACGACAACATTAGTGAGACCCCTCCGGCCCCACCGCCCTTACCGCCTTCAATAACGGCTTCATCCACAAAACCCATCCTACCCGACCTCGGCCCCATACCATGGTCGCTTACCCTCATATCCTTCATACACGAACCTATCAACTCAAACATTGACATGTTTCTTACCGGCAAATTCACAATCCACTCCCACCCCACCCTACCCGACACAACTATCCTATGCACCCCCGATGGCCGCGCGATCACCAGCCTCTCCAGCCCCCGCACTCGACACCTATACCAACTCTTCCGCCCCGACCTCACACACCACACTTTCGCAGAAGAGGTCTATCACCTCATCTCCCGACTCGGCTCCCTCTCCGAAATTAAATCCCCTACACCCGTCACCACCACACGCAACAGATGGGCTACTCGTGAGGACCTCCTCTCCGCCCTTCGCACCGCCTTTCATATACAAAAAGAACTCAACTCAGACCCCTTCGACAAATCTCTGGACTCACTCACGTACCACTCACTCTACCCAATAGACGTAGTCTTCTCATCCAGCGGCAGTAGCGCACCCCCCACGTGGCACGGCACTAACATCGCAAACCCGGAATACGACCACGGATGCATGCGTCGCGCCATGGAACACGCAATCACTAGCGCCCACTGCACAACCACGCACCACCCCAGCGCCACCATCCTCAAACTCACCCGTTGGGAACACACACCACAACGCCATTCCAAATACATCACCTCACCACATACGCACTACCTATACACACTCCTCAGCGATGAAAACACCTTCCTACCCCCGGACCAACACACAGGCACCCCTACCCCCACACCATTCGGAGCACGTTGGATGGTGGACATCTACCTGGTCGCCAACCCCCTCACCCTATCATGTCTGCCCTCGCACACAGCCATGACCGCCCTCCACAACATCCTTGAGTCCATGTACAACACACACCTCCCGAACCCTCCATCAACACTCAGCCCCCGTCCCGTTTCATCCACTACTCTCCACCGTCCTCATGCATCTATCACCGACCCCCAACCCCACCCGCCCCCTCACCTACCCACCCCCAAAACGGTCATCACTGATATGCTCCCCCACCAGCGGAGTCCTTGCTTGGAATTGACATGAGTTTGTGTATACCGACGGCTCCAAGAAGGGAGGTTCCTCCCCCCTAGGTGCGGCTGCCACCTACCCCTCCTCGGACACACGCGTCAAAATTCTGGTAACCTCCATCCCCCTCTCACACAATCAACCGTGCAGAACTCGCGGGCATCGATATCGGCCTAGAACTTGGCCACAGCCACCTCCTCATAGACACTGCATGCTCCCTCCGTCTTGTCCAAGGATACATGAACTGTCCCTCCGCCTACCGAAACAACATTCACCGTGACACTCTCGAATCCATCTAGCACACCCTCGCAACTCGATGCAACTCAGGTATTCGTACCCACCTTGGCAAAATCAAAGCACTCGCTCGGTAATGACCTTGCTGACACCCTCGCTAACCAAGTTGCGGACGGACACCCACCCGATACAACACAAACCACGGGTTCATACGTATCGATAGGCCACTGGACCTTACCATACACTCTCATACCCCAAACCCTTGGAGAACCTATACCATACAGATACACTAACCTTAAAGCCGACGCGCACACGTATAGCAAGAACCACACACACACCCCTCTCACAAACCACCAAACACGGCACCCTCCTTGCCCGCGCCGCTGTAGACGGTACGGACTTCACCTTCCACAAAAGACGCATCACTCACATGTGTCCAATTCACACAGAAACATGAGTTCATGTGGGGCGTGCACAACACCCGCTTCTTCTCACACAATTCCACCCCGCGCTGCCCCATGTGTGGCCAATTCACAAGAAACGGCCACATGGCCGGTAACTGCCGCTCTTTGTCCGGCCTTAGACAGGACCGACACAACAACGCGCTACATCTCCTCCTCTCCCTTCTTGAACGCCACAACGGAGGCCGTTGGGCGACCATCACAACGGACTTCGGTAACAAACCCATCAAATCATTCACACCGCCCAAACTCATCCACGCCCCCTTTGGCTGTCACCCTCCCACCCCACCCACATGCCCACCCGTCTAGTTGTTGCTGACAAAGGTCTCTCGACCGACTCCCTCACCTCCTGCCATGCCATCCTCCTTGACGAGATACTCCCCTCGGTGTTGCGACCCTCGGCTCACAAACCCGACTTCATCCGGCTCCTCGAACCTTGACTTGTCGGCCACACGAATGGACGCCGAAGGTAGTCCTCGATAAAAAGATTCAGATAGAGGACTGAAAATATTGCACGGAACACAACCTCTGCCACACCGCACACATGATCCGCGACAAATGTACCCCCCTCGCCAATGCCATTCGCCAACACTGGCCGGTTAATGAACTCGACATCTTCCACATCGTAATGAGTCGCATGGGCGCACCCCACCGTCTACCATTGCCAGCCTTACCTCCCTTCTTACCCTTCGCACCGACCCACATGACAAACTCATCTCCAAAACCAGACTCGACACATCACGCATCATAGCACAGCTCCACTTGCACACCGTCCAATGGCTGCACCATCTCCTTCTCATCTTCCGCATCAAGTCTCGCACAACCACACGACGCTCCGACCCTTCTCGCACCCACACCCGCCCATGATTGACATCCGCACCCCACATCCACGACACCACGCATTGACACACTCCCCGGGGGGGGGGGGGTAAAACCCCCCATGAACATTTGGAGAGGTTGAATTTAAGCGGTTAACGGTCTAGCCCTGACTTATAAGTTTCCAACATGGCATAGTTGGGAGGGCCCATAGATAGCAGCCGGTTTCACCCTGTACATGTTGCAAACAATTTCAATTTCAATCTCGGAGCTCAACAAGGCAAACTTGATGCGGACCTCCGCACTTCCGCTTTGCTTGGCACGTCTTCGTTTCAATCGGCCAATGACTACTACCCCTTCGCTCTAGAGTATGGGGACGAATTGGCACTTGTGGCGGCGGAGATGGTTGAGGGCTTGTCTATTTCGGTGGCATTTCATCACTTCTTTGGCATGGGTGTTTCTGACTCTCGTTCTTTGCCTTAAGACACTTATGTCCGCATGCAACATTTCGTGCATTGATCTGAATATGTTTTCTCTAGATATTTCTTGAGGGATGTGCGGCGAGAATTCAAGCAACGTCTTCATGCTTTTCTTCATAGTACTCTGGATTCCTATCTTCGCGACACTTTGCAGGCGGACAATGTTGATAATGTGGCATGCCTTCTTGTTCCTCGGGCTTAGGCTTGTGGGGTTTTTTCCTCCTTGCTCCTTTTAGCTTGGTCCTTTTAATTTCCTTTCTTGTAAAAGCATTATAGCAATCTTTGGAGGAGGGGGAAGCGCTTATGGTATGGCATGCCTTTCCGTTCCTCGGGCTGTGGTTTTGTTTTTTTTGCTTTTTCGTTTGTTTTGATTGGTGGTCTATGTACACTATGGGCCGCTGATTTATCATCCATTTTTTCCGAACGTGAATTTCAAAGAAAGCAACGTGGAATTTAGAAAAGTTCTCACAAGGAAAAAGTGTGAAATTCCAGCAATACATCGATATTTATCCCCATCAGAACAATTGCATATCAATATTTGTCTTTTTGGGTCATGCACATATATCATACTAGCACAATTAGAACATGTATGTGTACAAATACACATATGCGAACCATGGTTACGGCTCATGTTACGGCTCGCCCGGAGAGGGGCTCGAACCACAAGGTTTCACTCAAACTATGTTAAGACCCTTGCGCTCTGCCAACTGAGCTATCCGGGCTACTGACTATTCAGAGACATGTTAACTAAGAACTATGATAATTGCATTTGACATGTTTTGCTTGTTTTAATATGGATCACTAAAATTACAGTGTGGCATATACGGCCAATAATCCACGGATGCTTGGCCTCTGCCAAGGGCCTTTTGCCACCAAAGTCTCACACGTTGTTATCAAGTGATGGCGCCACAAGTCGAGATATACGTCGCCATTTGCGCCCTTGCTTTTGTCTTCATGCCGCTGCTCCCCATTCTCACAAGCAATGGTGTCCTACCAAGCTTGCTAACACCACTATATCCGTGTATTTTGAATCAATTTTGTTCTAACACCTTGGTTAGCGTTTCATCCTCACCAAGCACCCACTTTTTGTTCCCGGGTACTTCATTGGACATAAAGAAGCAATTTTTGTCTTTCACAACCATGGTGTGCCATGACTTCCGAGCCCATTGTATGGCAACGCATAGTCGTGCGCGCATGTGTGGGATTGTCAATGAAAGCCGCCCCATGGTGCTCATTTGCCACACTATGTACTTGTTCTTACACCGTAGGACAAACCCAACACTCAATATCACTCCTATCCGTTGTTGAAGTACTTTGCCAAGTTGGGGGCATTGGTCACCGCGCTTTACGCCCTCCAGAAGGCGAATGGCTTTCACGGACGCGTAGGGCGCTCCGGGACAACCCGCCGTGGGCATGTCATCCACGGTCCGAGTAGCTTTGGCGCGCCGGCACCACTTTTCGATCAGCCTCACGATTTTCTTACAATCGTGCTCGGCCTTTTGAGCCCTTACAAATCGTCCTTCTTTGTGGACGAGGCGCTAGCGGCTAGCGACCACGGCGGCAGAATGTGGCGTGTTAACCAACACATGCAGCCGACTTACGCAACATACCAAGTGGAAAGCACAGCGCGCTTGCGCGATTGATGGTCTCGTCTACGACGTGCAAAGTTTCGACGAGTTTCCGACAATTTCCGCCGGGTTTCTCGGTCTCCCGACGCTGCTAGCGAGTATTAAAAACGTCCGACACTCCCCCACAAAAGTACGGACAAGACTTCATACCTTCACATAAAGAATCATGTAATCCTGTATCGTGACTTTATTGACATTCCTTTTGAACTCCTCGGCAATACTTTTTTCGCCCAAGATGGACTGTGCCGACACATTACGGGGCTGAATGCGGGCACCACCGGGCTTGAGCGTTGGTGGGGTTTTCGCGCCCGCACCCGTACAAAACGTTGCTTCAAACACTCGACGTACCGGTCACACGAAAGAAGCAAGTGGCTGAAAGCGCCGTAATATGAATGATTGTGCAAAGATCGTGCGTATATTGTGCATTAGCGACGGAGGGAGGAGCTGTTGGGCAGGCCGCTATGGAGGAAGCGCATCAAATCGCGTATATATACTTGCCACCGATATTAGCACAACCCAAGGGCAAGGTGCGTTCGGCAACACGGTTACAAGTGTCATAACTTGCTAATGCAATGTCACAATGTTTTGTTTAAGGTACCAATGGATGCATCTTTGTAAGCCGCGTCCAACGCAGATGTGCACGGGTTTAGAAAATCAAAGTCTAAATTTGGCGAATTCTGTTATTTTCAGGTATAATTAGGTAAAGCTGCGCCGCACTGTCAAGCAACACCCGTCAAGTCCGGCTCACCTCATGAGGCGATTTGAGGTGATGGACCGGCTGTCGCCGCGCTATAGCGATGGCGACAGACGGTAGCTTCGTGGCTTGTTGGAGAATGGAGATGGGAATAGATAGTTACGCGTAGGTCGTGCCGTCCCCACAAGGTGGCCGGGTGTGGAGACTAGAGAAGTGGGAGGAGAGAGATGGCGGCCGGCGAAACCCTAAAAACTTGTCACCTTGTACTTTTCTTTCATCACTCGCTTTCTCATTAACTACGGAGAATTGCGCGAATGGGGAATGCATATCATAATTGTCTCAAATACTAGTACAAGCATATGTACATGCCCTTTTCAAGACATGGACATTTTCCCCCCCCGGTGCCCCCGCCTCCATCGCGACATACATGTCCGCAGTGGCAGGAGGCTCGTAGGACGTCGATAATGCCTCTACAGTCGAGCCGGCCCAAGGGGTGGAGCGCGACCAGAGCAGCACGAAAGGATGTCAACGGAAGGAGCGTCATGCATGGTCTAGCGGCAAAGATCATCAAGATGGCGCCCGCCGGCGGCACATCGGCGGCGGCCCCGGAGGAGGGTGCGCTCGCAAGCCCGTAGGCACTAACCCCTACATCCTTGTGATGGTATGGGTAGCCCTACAGCCGTGCCAATCATGGCAGGGTTAGAGGCTAAGCGGGGCGAGCCCGGCAGCTGCAATGAGAGCGATCAACAACAATCGGGAAGCCCTTTGCGGAGGGTTCTTCGGGATAATTTTGTACGCTACCGGCGCCAAGATCTCCCGCTTGTCCCTTCCGACATGTTTCTTCTAAACCAAATACTAATATAATATCATACCGTCATGGTGGGGGGGGGGGGGGTATATCTCATGAACGTGTGGAGGCGAGGAGGGTACGGCGGGATCAACGGTGGGTTGAGGGTGTGAGTTTGCGGCGGAAAGCCGGGAAGCATCGCAAGGGAAGGGTGCTCGCTAGCAACCGACCAACCATGTGACAGTCGAGCCTCCCTAGGGGTGACGGACAACGCAGAGCATGCAAGAGGACAGTCGCAGTCGGCGAGGCGACTCGGTATGGCGGCGGTGATCCTCATGAGCAACTGCCACCGGGAAGCCATGTACGGATTATTTTTTTGCGAAGTAAGAAACGCCCGTACCCGGCGTGGAGATTTCTGCCGCGACTTTCCCCACGGATCTCCCTTAGCTTTCTCAGCAGAGATTGGAAACGTATGGAGGGATGCGGGAATGGTTGTTGTCTTGCTTGCGAATGATACGGGTGGGCGCACTGTTATTTTGGGAACGCGAGGAGGGTATGTGCGCGCGTATCTATCGCGCAGGAATTAAGGTAGCCAGTCGGGAAGCCGCACCATGGTAGGACGCTCACAAGCTGCCGACCTACGTTGTCAAGCTTTACCTACCAAGGGGACGAGTATGTATAAGCTGCAAGGAGGATGATCGCGACGGGGAGAGCGACACGATATGGCATCGACGACCCTTGAGGTCGGCCGCCGCCGGAAAACCCATGAAGTTTTCGCGCCCCGCGGCCCGTCGGATCCCTTTTCCCCTTTTTCGACAACCACTCTCGCTCGGCATACCTAATCTTAGAGAGTGTGGGCACGGATTAGCGCGGGGGCCCACACTTGAAACACGGACGCTCGATGGACGCGCGATCAGAGGGGGGAGAGTACGGGCGATGGGCCGACTGCCATACATATGCTTTGGTACCAATAGAGAAATTGCCGGGAAGATGAGGGGAGAATCATAATTTAACGCGGAGGCAAGAGCGCTAGGTTTTTGTCTGCTCGATTGGGACCCTCCCGCATGTCTTCGAGATTGGGGTCCTAAATTTCGTTTAAACTACGTGGGGAGGACCCACAGTGTTCTCGGGGCAAGGCGTCCGGGATGTGCCGACTGGATCGGCGAGCGAGTGCATGAGGAGGAGTTTTTGCCAGCCTTTCTCATCCTATCTCCGGCAAGACCGGAGTCATGCGTTAGCTAGATTAGGCTGGCTTGTCGCCACTTTCGAACGCCGATCTGCCTAGGTCGGTCGGCATCCCGGTTTTGTGGGAGGGGGGCGTGCATCGTGAAGGTTTAGCATATACCTTCGTTTCGCAGTCTTGAAACATGGATTTATATTCAGATATGCATTTTCTGTATTACCAAATTAGTTTTATTGTTTAATGCGCAGGTGGGGGCTGTAGCAATTACTGGGGTTGTTTACAATTTTTGACCCCCGACGAACATTAGCACTCATTGTAGATTAGTGATTCGATTGGTGCACCTTGTCGAAAAATACCCAGCCCAGTCATTGCTCTTTTGTGTCCTCAATGGCCGAGCATTTGATGGCCGTTGGACAACAGCCGGTTCAGCTTGCTAGTATTGTTGTCAATCAAATTCAACTTCCTAAAGATATACCGCCGGCAAAAAAGCCATGCAGGAGGGTTTTGACAGGATTGTTCGCACCCACCACGCACCCACGGAGACTTTATCTATGGGGGTGTTAGAAACATACATCGAAGGCCATGGAGTGGGAGCTGGGGGGGGGAAGAAGCTAGCGCGGAGGTAGGAGTGCCAACCGCATTTCTAATCTCTACGCTTGTACTATGGTCGCCCTCCCCCCCCCCCCCCCTTCGTGTCCCTTAGGCGAAGAGGGACCTACAGCTAGTGGGTCGCCACGAGCGGAGGAGCGGCACGGACTTGAGTGCGGACGAACGAGTCTTCTGTCGGTCTTTCCTGTCTATATCTCCGGCGAGATCGGAGTAACGCAAGAGTTAGTTTAGATATGTGAGCCTCTCACAATCTCGCCTCGAACGCTAGCTTATACAAACCCTTCCCATAATAAAGTCCGTTTCTCGCGGCACGCATTTAACTACCCGCCACGCACTGCCCCGATGGCCATGCAACTCGATTGGGCGGGGGTATAACACAAATTTTCGTACACCACACCACGGCGCGTTGTTCACTGATGAGCACCTTTATCGACACGCATTAATTATTGTGGGCACAAACGTTGGATTTGCGGCCCATATTTTGCGGGCCGAAGTTCGTGCATGTGCTGGTTATGCACGCCTTTATGCGTGGCTCGGTACACGTAGTGTCGGGACAAGCTGAGAGACTACTCGACACTTGGTTCTCAGCATGTTTGCACAATTGTACTAGTATCCGCCGAGTGTGTTTCGCCCGGCCGTCTACATAGCGGCGACACCGAGAATGGTATTGAAATTGAAATTGGAATTGGAATTGAAATTGTTTACAACAATACCAGTAAAACCGGCTGATGTCTCGGGGCCCCCCCTTGTGCTACGCCTAACATGACTTAGAAGCGTGAGGTAGACCGTGAACCACTAATCCCAACCTCTCCAATGGTAGTGACGATACCGTCTAAAACATACCCGTATCCATGTATTTATTATTTTCTAATCTATACGTGTTTTTTTGGATACATTATGAGATATAAAATGTCGCTAGTCTCCACGATACGCGGCCTGCTCCAGCCGCTGCTGTGTCGCTGATCAGCAAGGTTGTTCAGCTTGAGCTGGTCGAGGCGAACCTGCCTGACCTCGGCTCCTGTGCGACTCCGGTCGTGCCGGAGCTAGGGAGAAAGGCAGGTGAAAAATCCCCCTCGCATAGGTCGTCGTCGGTCCCGCCTTGATCCGTGCTCAACCCCGCCCGAGGTATTAGCTGCTCCTCCCGACGCAGCTCGCCACCTAGCCGAGTCTTCTCTCCTCCTTCGGGGGCTGAGAAGAGAAAATAACTAGGCTGCAAACGGTGTCCGGCTGGCTCTCGTGCCCCCGAGCCAGATTTTCACATGTCCCATGTCCTTTTTCCGTATGTTTCCAACACCTATCTGATCGCGTTGTGGCCGTCCGTACCCTCCCCCGGTGGTTTACGTTGTTAGGGGGCCGCCTCTACGAGCAGTGTGCCGTTACGATAACCCTAGGCACACTGCCTGAGGCAGCCTATCGATAACCGGGTACCGACTAGGGAAGGGGTTGGAAGAGCACATGGATCGAGTCGCCGGTCCTCAAAAGATGGTGGGTACAGGAATTTTTCCAAAAACCCCCCGTACCGGGATTTTCCGGCGGCGGGCGATCCTAGGGACCGCCGCCGCCAGACCGTGCCGCTCCTCTGGCTGCGACCCACCTCCGTCCTACGTAGCATCATGCCTCGCCCCCAGGGGAGACCTAAGGCTCTCGCAGGGCTGGCGGCTACTAGCGAGCGCCGTGCCCTATCGCTGCTTCCCAGCTATCCGCCGCCAGCTCCAACACCCTCGTCCGTCCGCTGATCCGTCCGTACCCTTCTTCGCCAAAAAATATTTCGCAAACGCCGCTCCCGCCCCATCGTCGGGAGAGTATCTGCGAGTATTTGACTCGGAAAAGACATATCGGACTGGCCGAGCGGGAGATCCATGTGCCGGTGTACGGATATCATGTTTTTCTAAAACCCTCCGCACAGGGCTTCCCGACAGCTGCTGATCCCGCGGATCGCTGCTGTGGGTACCTCGTTTAGCCCCCTACTGTGCCAGGTCTGACACGGCTACGGGGTTACTAGCGCCCACCGCGTGGAGGTAGAGGTAGGTGCCGACGGACATGCGAGCGCACCCCTCTCCGGGGCCGCCGCCGCTGCGCCGCCGCCGGGCGCCCGAGAATGGTATGTCGTGTGTACTATGTTTTTTGCCACGTGCCCGGAGATACAACCAAAGAGCATGGGGTAGGGACCTATTGGGCTTGAGGGGCGGTTGACTTGGAGTGTAAGCACCCTAGCGCGCGGATCGTTGGCGTATGAAGCTTGCGCATCGCCGGGCGTGAAAAATGGCGGGGAACTTTTAAAGTACCTTAACACGGGCCTTTACTTGGCATGCGGCTAGTGGCACGGCACCATGCCATCATGGTGCATGAAATGGGCAACGCCGTGAATAGAAGAGACATTGAGCACTGATTGTTGAGCGTATTGGCGGAGCGGGTGTGTGGGTACCACCTGTCCATAGGTTGCCAGCCCCGCGCGAATGTGGCTGATTTTGAAACCCTAAAAGCTTTAGTTGGCTGTACGAGGGCTTAAATGACATCGGACGGCGAATTTGACGCGAAAATCGGCATGAAGGCGTGGAATCTGAACTCTCTTCGGGGAAGGGCTTCCATTCACAACTTAGCTCGAATCGTGCACAGTACGGCAAAATTAGGCTTTTTTAATAAGCCTCATGGTTTTCTGGCCTCGATCCCACCCACGTCAAGCACCTTAACGGCACATGCCATCACATCACGGTGCTCCCATGTTTGCGGACAACATGCTGGGATAATAAAACCGCATGTTGTGTCGCCGATTTGGGGAGTATTCACGAGCCAAAGTGTGGCAAATCTAAATTCCTAGGCGCCCGAATCAGGGTATACCCCGAAATCGGGGTTGGGCCGCCAACTCTAATACGTTAGATCGTAGCCGTGACGGGCCCCATTTGTGCCCCGCTTCCCCCTTAACTTCACCGTCAACACAAGTTTCGGTCCGCCCCTTCATCGAGCTAAAGTACAGCAAAACCCTAGAAACCATACATGATGAACTTTTGCCCTACGCGAAAGTGGGGCCTATTTCACTAGTAACGGACTTTATGGGAAGAGTGTAGGTCGGTCGGTCCCCGTAGCAGCGGTGAAAATGAGACCGCGCATCGTGCATAACTAGCGAGAGTATCAGTTTGCATTCTAGCTAGACAAGTGGACTACGCGGGGATATGATTTTCACTAAGGCATATGGAGGGGCATGTTTATGCTGTATAAGTTTGCTAAAAACATAAAGCCGGAGTAGCTATGTCTATCGACCAAAAAGGATTAGTTGAGCGTGATGACTATCAAAATTCTGTTGCAGAAAAGAAAATATAACAAAATAATGGAATCACCCAAATGCCACTTATCAAGTACTACCCACTCGTCTATGATCAGCACAAAAAGAGTGCACCGTCGCGTGCGAGCGCAAACACGCATAGCCCGAGCTACACTGCGACTCATATCGATGGATGTGCCCATGGCGAGACTCTCGCGTAAAGTTGTGCAACATAAAGCAATATGCAGCATACGGAAGTGCTCACAAAGGCATATAGATGGGCATGCCAATGTTGTTGAAGTTGCTGGAAACAGAAAGCTAAAGCTTGTTTCCCGCCGACCCCTCGGCTTGATGCCCCAGGATTTATGTCTCACACTTCCGTGCCATATACGGTTGAGTGGGGCACAATGCACCGCCATGGTAGCCAATATTTGGTGTCGAGGACCGCTGGAGGTTGTCGTGCAACCTATGCATGAGGTATTAACCCAAATAAATGCGCCCCCCTCCCGTGATTTGACATGTGTGCAACCTATCCTCCTTGGGCGAGTGCGTTCAGTGAGTGTGAACCGTTGGCTGTGTCGGGCGCAGAGAATGGCAGCGGGGCTAGTGCGCACCGCCTGTCGAAGTACAACAAAGTAATGATTTTGATTTTAGAAAGTTGACAACGGGATGTATGGCATCGTAGTCGTGTATCCCTTGGTGCCGTGTATGGTCGGAAAAAATGTAACCTATCCATGTGTGTGCAGAGAAGCCTATGACAGGTTGAGTACTGTGCATGGTTCGCTAGGGAAGCAAGGTAAAAGTGTAGTTACAATGACCACCAGCGTGACGCTTAGGCTGGTGCTGGTGACGAATCGAGTCAAGCAGGAGCGCCATGCGCTCGCTGTTACGTACTACACAGGTGGTAACTCAACTCTAACCGAATGTGGCAACTAGTCTACTGGTGTACTGAGTAGTACATGTAGATACATGTGTGATCATATCAGTGAGGTATCTGAACAAAGTAGGTGCTTTGGAGTTGCTTACAACAAAAGCAGCAAAGTTAACTAGCTGAGGAACAAGGATCGGTTAACCAATTGAGTGTGATGAATGTCAAGATTATGTCGCTGAAAATAAATTACAATGCGACCATGGAATAACCCACATGCCAGTTTATCAACTACTCATCCACGATCTGCACATGCAGAGTGCACCGTCACGTGTGATCGCAATCACCCATCGCCTAAGTTACACTTCCACCCATGTGGTAGATGTGTCCATGGCGAGATTTCAGCGTAGAGTGGCACCACCGAGTTCAGCAGGTGCTTCATTTCCCCAGCATGACCTTCTTGTACTTGGTGATCATGTTATTCATCATTTTGGGAGAGACGCTGTTGAGCCGCGCACATGGCAAGGGGGCAGTGATACAGGCAAGGGCGTTTCAGTGGCGAGGGGCAATCGATGGGTGCGCCATGGATGCTGTTGGATCATGCAGGAGGAGGGGGGGGGGAGCTGTACTTGTTCATCATCATCACTTGCACCCACTGCGGCATCCACTGCATGCTCGTCTGCTCCATAATAATGAGGAGGCACTCGTTGGGCGCGTCCTTGACCGGCTTGAAGCAGATGGTTTGGAGCTGCGGGCGCATAAGTAGTGGACATTAGAGGCAGAAAACCTAAGCCATACCATTACTTCACAACCGACAGTCTCTTGCTGGCAAACTTCAGCTGGTGAGGTGCTCCTCAATGAGAGGATGATGCCGTTCACTCACCTTCATGAAGGGGGAGGTGCTGTCGTACTCATCTTTGTCTGAATTCCAAGGCATGACCACCACCGTCTTGTCCCCCTATAATGCAAGGCCACCAGAATGCATCAGCAACGCCAATGAGCCACGTCCAACGCAACGGATCGTTGCCTTTGCATGTGCGCTGCGCACCTGCTCGGGGAAGTCGCGCCTGGTGATCCCCCGGACGTCCATGGTTTTGGGGACTGCCGCCAGTGCCATCCTTGCGAGTCAGGCAGGATAATAAATAAGTTGAGAGAAATTTTAGTTAAATTGCAAAATGAAGGGCAGCGCATGAAGGCACAGGCATGAAGGCACAGGCTGCTTACTTCATGATCCCTGTAAACTCAATCACATTGCGGAACACCTTATCATCTGGGCCGTTGTCCTGTGCCGCAGGCCCGCCAGCAACTCAAAACAACAGTTAGCGTTATGTATTGTGGGGACTACACACAACCGTAACCCGGCGCGTCATGCGTAACCCGGCGCGTCATGCGTAACCCGGCACCTTACCTTCAACATTTTGATGCTCTTGATGTGACTCAGCCACTCGCGCCTCTTGGGATTTTCATAATCCATAAACAGGTCGAAGCACTGCTCCGGCGTCAAATCAGTCTGCAAGGTGCTGCGAAAGTATTCCTTCCCGTCGTCCAGCTGCAACATGAAATGATACGAGCATCCCAGCCGTCGTTTGAAGCAGTGTCAGTGGGCGCAGTTGGCGTGAACTATGAGTGAGAGATACACGGGCGGACTAGCTTGAGCATGTAAGCGAGCCTACCTTCTTTGCCTCCAACCTAAACCACCCCTTGTCGCTCTTGACCTCCCATCCGCCCTGCCCGGTCGCTGACGCCATCTCCTTGAACAGCTTGTCCACCCCCGCCACTCCCAGTTCAGTGCTCTTCATTTCGTGGGACTCCGCGGGGGCCGCCTTGCTGTTCTTATTGCGCTTCGTCACGAGCATCAGCTCCTTGAACGCCTGCAACATACGGCTCCACAGTCTTTTCACCGCAACCCTTCATCACGAAAAGTATATGACAACAAATCGAAAATGCAACTCACGAATAAACGAAGGCAGCGCTCCGATTATTTGAACTTAGAAGTACACACCGTGAAATCTCCCAAACTGGTCAGAAGATCCAGTGCCTCTCCTACCGAGCCGTCCATATCGGAAGCAGACACCTGTACGTCAGATGTATTAAGCGACATTTACATTCGCCGAGGCTACGCTGGACGGTTTGGGGCACTACTTACACTCTCCATGTATGCCGGCAGCTGTTCCAGCAGCTTCTCGACATCTTCCGGTGGCAGGGCGTCCAGCAGCGAGACCTCGATCTCCTCCTGGTATCTGCATGAAGCAAAAGCATGCGACAAGTTGCTGGCGACAGCAACTCGTTCAACGTGGACACAGCTGTCCCTGGCTTGAGCCCTCTCCCCGAGTGATGCGTTTTTCCCGCAGTGACGTAAAACAAGCGATACACAAACAACTAGCCCTCGGCCGATATCGCCGTAAGTGACGAGTGTCTGGGCGATATGCACTCGAGATGATGATCGCCGCAACATGCACACTGGTGCCGCGTGCCCGAATGGCCAGCCGCATTACCTGTCATGAATCTGGGAATACTCCAGCTTGTTCTCGTCTTCGTAGCTGAACTCATCGCAGTACTTCTCCAGGAAAGCCGACGACTTGCTACGAAACTCATCACCCGTCACCACCTTCGCGACCTTCTTCAGTAGAACCTCTAATTCAGAAAAATCCTTCGCCATTTTGCAAAATCTGCCTCTCGTAGTTGGTCGGCTCTCGTAGGTTTCCCTCAAGGCAGTCGGTAAGTGTCGAACGTCGGTACGGTACGTCCGTCTTGTGTCCGTTTTGTAGTTCTCCCGGAACCGCTGTGATGTTAGGATTTCGTGTCGAGCAGCAAGGTGCTGTCCGATACGAGAAGTTCTTTCTCACTGGTATGCGGAACAGTGCCGTCCCGTGATGGACGTTACCCGTGAAGCTGATATACGTAGACTGCGGCCGTGGGGAACTATGCTGCACGTATTATGTATCTGCCCGCCAGAAGGTTGCAGCCCGTTGCGCGCAGACAAAGTAGCGATCCCGCGAGCCCACGCTGCTGCGACCTGCTGAAAACGAAAACATCGTACCCGTATATTAAAGAAGATGTTCACACATACACATATCATACAGGGGGCATACAAAAAATACGAAAACTTTTTTTATAACAAAAAGCAACATAACCCACCAAGCAATAAGAAGAAAAGAGGTCAAAACCTAAGCCCGAGGAACAGGAAGGCATGCCACAGCATCAGCACTGCCCTCCTGCAAAGCATCGTGGAGATAGGAATTCAAAGTACCATGAAGACCAACAAAAAGACGTTGCATGAACTCTCGCCGCGTATCCCCCCCAAAACGCCGAAAAGGAACATAACTAGTTCAACAAACGAAATGTTGCATACGGACATAAATGTCAAAGCGCAAAGAACGAGGGTCAGCAGCACCCATGCCAGGAAAGCGATGAACTGCCACCAAATTAGCCAAGCGATCAACCAACACCGCCGCCATAGGCGCCAACCGGGCCCCATCCTCCATAGCGAAGGGATAGTAGTCATGAACCGACTCAACCGAAGGCGTGCCAAGCAAAGAAGAAGTGCGGAGGTCCGCATCAAGTTTGCCATGCTGAGCTCCGAATTTAAGGCTGCCCGGGAGTGGGAGGCGAGCACCCATACCATGAACATTGGTGCTCGTGCCATCACTTTCAACCGTCACATTAACAACAAGATGACGGTGCGGAGCCATGAAGTGAAATCAAACCACGTCCCCAAGACGATCTCGAGAAGCTCCCGACCGAATACGGCGGACCTCCAACCGCAAGTCCCGTCCCTTATTAGCCCCCGCTTCAAGCATGAGCTCTTCAAGCACGTGGACAATCCGGTCGAGGAATTGGATGACGTACCAAGAGCACGGGCACCGGGGGATGTGGTCCATAAGCGTAACAGCTGTGGAGAGCTCACACAACAAAGAGGTGCCCGATACCGTCGACGAAGATCCAGTCCCACGAGACTATGAGGGAGCCTCATTGCACCCATGACACTTCCGAACATAAGAGGCGCACTCCGCAGTGAGGTCAGGCACCCGGTGTGCTGCCATCATATAACAATCGGATGGCACCTTGAAATTGGACTCATGTGAAGCGAAAAGAACCGCAGAAGCCCCGCGACCCGTACTTGAAACCACCCTCATATAGTACGGTGGGGAAAGTATGCAAAACGCCGAGAGGTCAAGGTAGGCTCAGGCACGAAGAATGCGCGAAATGCGCCGTTGAATGTGGCATGGCATACAAAAAAATGAACTTAAGGTACTTGCCAATCCCATAACCCGAGGGCGCAAAAACAGGCGGCATACAAAAAATGAATTATTCTTGTATTGGTTAAATATTGGGGTTTAACTATTAGTTAACGTACCATGTTGAGTCCGCCGAAGGCAACGCGCGGGGACAAAGCGTCACAAGCGAGGTAAATTGTCCGCAACGGGCGCCCTCATGCTTTACCCCTAAAGCAGCTCCTTTAGCAGGTAGCAGCCACCTTTTGCCCTTGCGCTCGCCCACTCGGCTCGCGCAACATGCATCGTAGCTCTCGTAGCTACGCAAGGTGAAAAATTACACTCGGTCGCGTCTAACACAGTCGAGACTCTTTACCTTGCTCTAACACGATGGCTAGAGATAGACAAGTAGTAGACGATATTCGCGACGCGCCGGAATTTGTTACGTCATTTGAATTCAAACAACGGGACCAACGCTTACTTGCAACGCTACAGCATCGAAAGAGCGTGTGAATGGCCGGTTTGAGCAAGCCTTTACCGAACTGACGGCCACGCTTAGCTCGACCATCATCACTCAACTAGCAGCACCTGAACAAGTCAGCACACAAATAGCCAGTCCCGTCGGCTTAGACGACACGCCGAAGGGTGGAATTACGGAGCACGACGCCCGTAGCGCACAGCTGTCGACCGAGCGACCCTCGATCAACCCTACCGTGCGACCCATGGGCCCAGCCCCAGTGACGACGATAACCCCAGCAGTTCTGCCAAGTGAGGACTACCACATCGATATAGAGCTATGGGGATCCTGCATTGCCCCATGCCTCGAGCTACCCCCCGACATCTCGAAGGCCCGCAAATTTGGAAGCTTAATTGTGACACCTACCGCCACCTCTCCCTGCCGGCACAGCGCCACACTCGAAGATTACCGCGCCACGGCATGTCACGCCACCTACGCCGTCTGCGCTAACACGGCGAGCATATCAACTCTAGAAGACATTCAAAATAATCCCAAGGACTCACCAAAACCCAAGGCAGCGATCGTCACCATGCCTAAAGGCAACCGCACCCACAGCGCGCTTGAGGAGGCCGCACGTGTGTGGATATCCCACATCCGACACACCAAGGGCGGAGGGGAAACTAGCGATTCGGACCGCGTTTTCGCTGAACTCGCCTACGAGCGTTTCCTCAAACCGCGACAAGACGTTGCCTCCTCCAAGTACGACAACCTACACCGCGCTTTCATCGACAAAAAGCTCGAGTGATCCCTACTCGCTAGCGCCAACGCCGCCGCCGCCGCTACACACTAGACATACGGGAAGAAGACAAAGACTTCTTTACGGTGAATTATTGCGGCACGCTTTACCGTCTAGCCGGCCTACCGATCGACTAGAAGTGCAATAGCTACTATTCTTGCGGGCTTACTGAGGTTTTCATCCGACACCTTCACGAGCCACTGCCCCACTGTTAGCACTAGCATCCCGTTGCCTAGTGCTTATGTACAAGGTAGCTATTTGTCATCCTAGTACTAAGTGTTATGATATTAGCGGTACTCTATTCCCTATTAGTGGCGGTCGGTCGGCCCTGCCGGTGCCTTCGCCGGCCGCCATCTCTGTCTTCTCACTTCTCTAGTCACTACAGCCGGCCCCCTTGTGGGGCCGGCACGACCTCCGTGTAACTATCCGTTCCCAACTCTAACAGGTTATGGGCCCTCCACCAAGTTACACTAGAGAAGAGCGTGTGTAAAGCGCGCGGCGCCACGCTAGTCCTACCTACTCCCACGTAAAAAAGAGTAGAGCGTTTGGAAAGCGCTCGGCGCCACGCTAGTAATTCATCGTCCAACCGACACCACGCTTCGCCTTCGACCTAGTTGTCCGCGACTGTCCTACTATCTCCCACGTTGAAAGGAGAAGAGCGTGTGTAAAGCGCCCGGCGCCACGCTCGCCCCACCAAGCTTTCAGTCTTACCTAGCCTTCACCCTACCGATGCTCTCGACTGGATATGGTTTTTTACGACGGACCCGCGAAAATTCGGCCCGTGCGTACTTTAATTAGTAGTATTATTGTTTTTTCCCGAGGCAACGCCGCAACGCTCACATTACTTAGCGAGGAGCTTAACTTTCCCACGGCGAAAGGGGGGAGTCAACACGAGCGCCCGTCTATGCTTTTGCGTGCCTACACGCTCCTAACGGCCTTGTTGGCTTTGATTCTTCCTCGCCGGTCGCTCTCATGCGTCGGCTAATTCGCCCGGGGACAGTTTTCCCGCTACATGTCAGAATAGAACATTACGCAGTACATTTGGAACCGCTTCTTATCGGTAACTCGCCGGTAACGGCACGTTCTTGTGAGCGCATGTCGCTACACCTACCCGGCCTGAGAGACACGCTACAAGCACTACACCTTCGACCAAGATGGCACCTTCCTCGACGCAAGCTAAGACGACGTCAAGACCTCGGCTACCTTGAGGGGGGGGTGTTAGCACTAGCATCCCGTTGCCTAGTGCTTATGTACAAGGTAGCTATTTGTCATCCTAGTACTCAGTGCTATGATATTAGCGGTACTCTATTCCCTATTAGTGGCGGTCGACCGGCCCTGCCGGTGCCTTCGCCGGCCGCCATCTCTCTCCTCTCACTTCTCTAGTCACCACAGCCGACCCCCTTGTGGGGCCGGCACGACCTCCGTGTAACTATCCGTTCCCAACTCTAACACCCACCCTACCGGACACTCCCCCCGCGCGTCTACGAATGAGCAGCCCACGCGACCAAGACTCTCCCGGCGCCATCTGCGCAACGCGCGTTGGGGAGGCGCTAGATTACTCCCGTACATGGATGACTTCTTACTTTTTGCCGACAGCAGAGACGTAGCGCGACAGCTCCGCGACCCCGTCGCAGCCCTACTCGACCGCCTCGGGCTAGGCCGCAACCCCAAGAAAGGCCATTGGGAACCCACACAAGTCTGCGAGCACCTCAGCCTCCAGATCGACACTATAACCTCTACCTTCCGAGCCCCTCCTTGGAAGCTATACGTCATCGCTACCCTCTTCCGGACCCTACTGCAACGCTCAACGCGAGACGCCCGGTGGCTACCCGCCCGACAACTTGCGGTCCTAGCCGGAAAAGCGCGATACCTCTACCTCGCCATCCCGCGGCGGCCCGTTTGTACCTCCACGAGCCCCGCAACGTCCTCGCTACTCGCACATGATGAGTGGGACGGGTCAAACTCACCTATCAGTTGAAACCAGACCTCATGTGGTGGACGCAAGTCCCCTCCGCCAAGAACGGCCGCTCCATCTTCTCCCCAATCGAGTCCGCCTACCTACACTGCAACAACTTTGGTTACGGCTGGGGCGCGTTACTGAACGAGCAACTAGAAGCACGGGGTTTTTGGCCAGCGGCAGACCAACAACAACACATCACATGCAAAGAGTTGAAGGCCGTGCGACTCGCAGTCCTTTCGCTCATAGTGCTGCTCCGCGGACGAAAAGTGCTCACGCACGAGGACAATCCAAGAGTGGTGGTTGTGCTCAGCCACCTCACGTCCCATTCGCCAGTCATGATAGACGAACTTTGCAAACTCTAGGAGCTCATCGATACTAA